>JAGFNQ010001199.1:0-32952 GCA_024364735.1 Boesenbergia rotunda | reverse complement strand
GCTTGTGTACTTATGGGCATATCATTTGATTCTATTTTCTGTTGTTTTATCTTTTGTATACGGTTGCTGCCATTTTTCTTGTTCGTTGTGTGACAGGGCTGTAAAATCCAAATGTTTTCACCAGAGGACTATACAGAGCTCAAAGATGCACTGGTGGGGTTAAAAAATGTGTTTAAGGTGTTGGAATACCAACAAAGACATAAAGCTCATTCATCTACTTACCAGCGGTCGATTCAGCCTACATTTCAGCCACCTCAGCGCCAACTTCAGCCTCTCCAGAAATTCCAGCAGCCAAATCAAGATTTTCAGCAATCCCATTTGAATTTTCAGCAACCAAACTTTCAGTTTCAGCAAGGGTGTTTAGATAATCAGAATTTTCAGCAACCACCCTTCCATCAAGTTCAACCAAACCAGTTTTTTCAGCCACCATTACAACAATTCCAGCAACCACAACAATACCAGCAGCCATGTCAGTAATCTCAGCAAGATTTTCAGCATCTTAACCAAAATTTCCAGCAGCCTTTTGTAAGTTTTCAGCAGGGAAATAACCAATTTCAGCCTCAACCTCAGCCATGGCAGCAAGAATTTCAACCTATACAGAATTTTCAACAACCTCTTCAATATTCACAGCCATACGATCCAAATTTCCAGCAACAAAACCAGAATTTCCAGCCCACGCAATTTCAGTTTTCACCACCACAATTCCAGCAGCCAAATCAAGATTTCCAGGGCTACAATTCTCAGCAATTTCAACCATCATTCCAGCCAATTTTTCAGCAATTTAATCAGCATATTCAACCATTTGATCAGCCCCCACAGTTCCATTTCAGAATGCACAGCCTACTCTTGGTCTTCAACAACCTTATGCTACTTTTCAAGACCAACAAGAGATTGAGGCTCAACAACAAAGGTTTGGGGAAATTGTGCAACAAAGAATTCAAAACCTCAGAAGGCAAATGGGACAATTGGCTAATGATGTGAATCAGATAAAAGCCCAAAGATCAGAACAGTTATATTCTCAAGATACTCTTAATTCTGAGAGCCCCGGAGTTGATTTTATATCAGTTCAAGGTGACCCTAGTGCATGGCCAAGTCCTTCTTCAAGTGATCTTAGAATTTTGGTGGAAGAAGAAGAAGAAATTATTAAAATCAGGGCACCTACAGCATGCATCCGTCCGGAGATTCCTATTCAAAATTCATTTCCAAATTTTTTAGCTCCAGAAGAAGAAACTGAAGCTCCACATGACCATTCTAGACTTTTATTTTGTGATGATAGTATTATTGATGGTCCTAATTTTTCTGATATTGATGTTGCAAATATTACAGAAGGAGCATGCATAGAAGATGATTCTACAGGTGTAGGGGATTGCACTAAGCCCCAGGGACCACCACAATTACCAGAAAGTGTAGGGACTTGCATGGTGGAAGCAAGAACCCAAGGATCACCTGCTTTAGTTGAGTGTCCACCAGAGCTTGAGGCTAATGAGGAGCATGTACTTGATCAGGAGGAGGCCATGGATACATCTACTCTTGTAGAACCTCCAGGTATTCTTCAGCACGCTCAGGTAAGTATTTCTCCTCTTTGTTCAGAAAAATTCAGCAAGGTACCTAGTGCTGACTTTATTGGTTCTGATGAATTTATTGATATACCTTGTGTAGAAACTGCTTGTGCAAATCCAATAGAGGTACCAAAAATTGATTTCCTTGGTTGTAATGCATTATTTGATACATCTCTTGTAGATATGGACTGCGAAATAATTTTAGAGGCACCTGTAATTGATGTTGTTTGTTATGATGAATATCTTGATACATTTTTTGTAGATATGGATTGTGAAAAATTTTTGGACGTGCCTGAAATTGATGTTATTTATTTTGATGAATCTCTTGCTATATCTTATGCTGAGGTTGAATGTGAAAAACTTATGGAGGTATCTGAGATTGATTTTATTGGCTGTGACACATTGCTTGATACATTCTTGATAGGAAATAATTGTGAAATTTCTATTGATGTGCCGAAAATTGATTTCTTTATTTGTGATGAGTTCCTGGTGTTGATGCAGTCTGGCCCTGATTATTGTTTTGGTGTTGACACCGATTTTAGTTTAGGTGGATGTTTATTGATGATGATTAAGTCCTGATCGGGGATCAGGCATGGTATGGAAAATCCTAGCTTGGATGGCTAGGTGTTGGGAAAATCCTAACCTGGAGGGTTAGGTGTTGAAAAGTCCTAGCTTGGAGGGCTAGGTGTTTGAGAAAGTCCTAATTCGGAAGGGTTGGGTGAAAAGTCCTAACTTGGAGGGCTAGGTGAAAAGTCCTAACTTGGAGGGTTAGGTGCAAATTCCCATCTTGGAGAATTAGGTGAAAAAGTCCTGGCTTGGAGGGTCAGGTCCTAGCTTGGAGGGCTAGGTTTGGAAAAGTCCTAATTCGGAAGAGGTGGGTGAAAAGTCCTAGCTTGGAGGGCTAGGTGAAAAGTCCTAACTTGGAGGGTTAGGTGCAAATTCCCATCTTGGAGAATTAGGTGAAAAAGTCCTGGCTTGGAGGGTCAGGTCCTAGCTTGGAGGGCTAGGTTTGAGAAAGTCCTAATTCGGAAGGGTTGGGTGAAAAGTCCTAGCTTGGAGGGCTAGGTGAAAAGTCCTAACTTGGAGGGTTAGGTGCAAATTCCCAACTTGGAGAGTTAGGTGAAAAATCCTTAGCTTGGAGGGCTAAGGTGGATGAAAACTTAGCTTGGAGGGCTGAGTTTGAGTCCCTGGATCGGTCTGGTGATCGATCAGGGAGTTGGCACGGTGCTCCTTCGTGGATCGGTCTGGTGACCGATCCAGTGATGACTGATCGGTCTGGTGACCGATCAGGGAGTATGTGTTTCACTCACTGCACAGCTCCTGATCGGTTTGGTGACCGATCAGGGAGCGAACAGTGAGTTGAGTTCCCCTGCTGATCTGCTCCTGATCGGTCTGGTGACCGATCAGGGATACTACTCAGATCGGTCTAGTGAACGATCATTTGTCGCAAGGTTCTCACTATCACCGATCAGGATGACTCCTGATTGGTCTGGAAGCAGCCTGATTGGTCTGGTGACCGATCAGGCTGGAGCCTGATTGGTCTGGTGACCGATCAGGCTGGAGCCTGATTGGTCTGGTGACCGATCAGGCAGGAGCCTGATTGGTCTGGGGACCAATTAGGAGTGTGCAGAAGACTTCTGGATCGGTCTGGTGACCGATCAGGGTCCTTCCTGATCGGTCTGTTGATCGATCAGGCGCAGAACTTTAATTCAAATACGCTGTCAAAAGCTCTGATCGCGTCTGTTTTCATTGTCGATTCTCTGATACACTGCTGATATGTTTTGATATGCATTGCTAAGCCTCTGTTGAAGTGTGCAGGTGATAGTAGGTGATTCAAACACTCAAGGAGGGTCAATGGGAGGCTTTCCGTTGAGCAGGTTTGGCTGTTTCTCATTCTCAGGTTTCAACGGGCAACTGACGCAGCTGGCGACTGACGGAGGCTCAGCTGGAGAGGAGGTCTTCAGTGGACTGAGTGCTCAGGGAGGTCAGTGGGTTCAGGCTGGCTCAGTGGATGCTGATGAAGCTTGTGATGGTGAGCAGAGCTTAAGTGACGAAGCTGGATGCAAAGGAGTGTAGGCGAACAAGACAGAAACTTGGGAAGTTTGGCTGGGCTGTGTTCGTGCTCTCTGTTGCTTTGTGCTTAAGCGATCTTGTTGCATTCCTGTGAGAGCTTTGTGAGTGTTCCTTCTTGTGTGATCTCCTGTACTCAAGTTATATCATCCGTGAGATCTGTGGAGAGGTTTCTCCACCGAGAAGGAGGCTCTATCTTATCCGGGTTCACCGGGGCTTGATCTGCCGACGATCAAGGGATCGCCCACCTTACGGGCACGCCATGGAGTAGGGGCAAGTTATCCCCGAACCTTGTACATCTTCGTCTTAGCGTTTGTTTGGTTTGTGATTCCTTTCTCTGTTTTATTCTTCCTGTTGTATTTTGTTTCCGCTGCTACTAATCTGATCACAGGAAGAAAGTTTTAGAAGAGGGGGCGATTTGAGTGTCTGGCTATATTCACCCCCCCCCCTTTATAGTCATCTCGTTCCCAACACCTGGATGCAAATTTTGTAGAAAATAATTGTGAAAAATTTATTGAGGCACCAAGAATTGATTTTATTGGGCATGATGCAGTTTTGGATACATTTCATGCAGAGACTGACATTATTTCATTTCGGTCTTGCCCTGCACGCTTGAGAGAGGTATTACATTATTTTGCAGGGTCTAGAAGACTTCCGGAGTGGGTGCTCCATCTGAACAGACTCCAGCCTCCTGGAAAATCTTTCAAAAGGCATCAAGAAGGAGGAGTTGATTTTACTCTAATTCAAAGCACTCCACCTCTGACATGGGTCTTGTACCTAAATCGCCTTCGGCCACCGGAGCATATTTCTGCAAAGTTCAAGTGTGGGGGAGTCCGAATTCTCTCAGCTACCTATACTCCTCCACTACCACGATGGAGGTTCCTTCTTGATAGACTCCGTCCACCAGAAATAAAGGGGAGATTGTTCTTTCTTGTATTTTCTTTTATTACATGTTTCATTTTTATGCCTTCTAGAATTTTCCTTTAAATTGAGTCCTTGCTAATAAATGCATGAGTAGAGTAGAATAAATAGGAGTCATTGTAAATACCTTGTTATTTTTTTGTCACTTTTTCTTGCATGAGTGGAAATAAATGTATCCCTCTAGGTTATCTCCATAGCATTTTAGAATCTCTTGGAAAATAAATTAAATTTGGTTGTCAAAACTTAGGGTTTGAGTTCATGGATGAAATCTTGGATGCTTGAGTACTATTTTACCTTAGATTCTTAATTGATGACTTGAGATGAATTATTTTTACCTAGTGAGAATTAGCCTTATGTTTGTGATACACATATGTTATTGTACTCTAGAACTTGCTTAGGTTCTTTCAAAATCATATTTCAATGATTGGATCACATCTATAGAGGCTAATTACTTTGTTTACCTTTCCATATCAATTTTCGCAAAAATCATGTCTATTCTATTTGTCTTTCTTTATTCATACTCTTAACCCCATTTTTTCTATGGATTTGATTGCTTGGGATGTTTTCTTGATACTACTTTGCCCGAGACGGACAAAGAATTAAGTGTGGGGGAGTGATTAGTGATTTGGAATCAATGTTTATCAAGGATGCACTTCATGTCAAAAAAAAATTTTTTGCCCAATTGAGTGGAGCTTGGTACCAAGAACAAGTGGGAATTCAGTTGTGAATTGGAGGAGAAGTGTTTCTCTCATTGCAACCATCATTGAATCCGGTTGAAGGAAGATTTCTGTGGACTTAAAAGAAAAAAAATGAAAAGGAATCCATATGCCAAGTGGAGTTGCAAGAAAGGGAAGTGGTCAAAGATTGAAAACAATTGAAGATTCTTGATCATCATTTGAAGATCCAAGGAAGTTGAACCTCAAGTTGAACTCGGCTGAGAAGTGGAAATGAAAACAGATGCCAAAACAGAAAAAAAAAAAGAGAAGAGAAAAACAGTTTGTGTAGGATCTGAACTGCAGCTAAAAACAAGCTGAAGACAATCTGAATTGAAGGCTGAGAAGTTGAATGGAGGCTGAATTGAAGCTTTTTGAAGCAGGGAAATGCAGGAAAATCTGCAGCTGAAAATCTGAATGGCATTGCATTGAGAGCTGTAATCTGCCGAGTGCTGAATTTTAGGGCTGATGAATGAAGAATACAAGCTGCCATGAGCCAAGTTTCGGATAAGATTATTTGTCTGCAGTGGTTCCAAAAGCAATAGCTTAATGGTCGGATTCTCAAATTAAAACAGAAAAAAATTGCAGCTGGGAAAAGAAAAAAAATCAGATAGAATGATAGGGAGGCAGTTTTGTATCAACTTGAGATGAATCTGGGTTTTCTAAGGCTGTGGATCTGGGAAATAAGTACATAATGGTATCAGAGATTGTTAAGAACATCAATTACTGATCATAAGAAGGTGGCTGATTGGATCTAACTGCTGTAAAAAAAATAGAAACTTGCAGTGCAGTTGAGTTCAGCAGTGAGTTCAAAGTGAAGCCTTTAAACTCTCCACTTATAGTCAATGCTAACTGCTGTTAAGAAATCCGAGAAGTGCAAGAATGAGGAACTGAATGATCTTGGACTCTGAAATTAAGTGCATGGTGCTGAAAATTGGAACAAAGCAGTGCAGGAACTTAAGAAGGGCAGCAACAAACTAAATGTATAGTCAAGTTGAGAATAGCAATTCATTTGAGGCTCATGGCAGTGTGAATTGGAGCTAATTCTGATAAGAATTTTGGAGCTGAGCGCATAATGATGGAACAAAAGGAAGCTGCAACAAAATCAGGGAGTCGACAGCAACAAGTTTGAAAAAAGAAAAAAAACAGAAAAACAAAGGAACAAGTGGCATCCAACTTAAGTTTTGGCACCATGAATTAGTGAAGATGTTCTTATTAGAACGCAAGTTTTGCCCCATTTCATTTCTGACCTTACTAGAGAGAAAGGAAAAGAGGAAAAATCAGGAAAGAAAAATGGAGAAAGAAAAATGGCACGCAATAGACAAGAATTGACACATTGAGAACAAATGGAGTTTCTTCATCCAAATCAAAAGCATTGTTCAAGTTTTACTCCACTCAGATTTGACTGACAAGAGGGTCAAAGCACATTGGAAACATTTTGAGCAACCAAGTCTCCCACTTTATCAATTTTTCCATTTCCTTGATTTTTACTCCATTTTTTACCATTTTCCATGCTTTTATTTGTTTTTGTAGATGTTGATCCTAATCATGAATAATGGTGGAGATTAGATAACAAACAAGCCTATGGTAGTGCAAGAAGCATGTGTGTTTGAGTGAGCTCCACTTCCATCATCAAGTTAGAACTTAAGGAGAGAGCCACCAAAATTTTCCTTGAAAGGCTAGGGATTTAAATTCATCTCAATGACTCATGATGGATGAAAAGGCTAAGTTGTTGATTTAAGGACGAGATACTAATCCATAGAGCTTAGATTTATGAGAATTGACAACCTTAGGTAATTTCTTTTCATTTGTTTCTAATTATGCTTAAGAAAATCTAGGGGATACATACTTAGTGGTTTCACGAGACGCTCAAGCTTAAGTGTGGGGGAGTTGATAAGTACCATTTTGTTGATTATTTTAGTTGCTAAAATCCATGTTTGGCCCATGTTTTACTTGCTTAATTGTGATTCTACCCTAGGTTTTAGGACTTCCTCTTATTTTGGACTTAATTACAAATTTGTACAAAATTGGATTATTTGGCCACTAAATTTTTGATCTATTTTTGTAGGCATGAAAGGTTCATGGACCTAGAGCATACTGGGTCAAACTTGAGTCGGAAGTGGACCCGGATCGAGTTATCAAGTTTCGGATTAATCCGGGTCGTCCGATTCAAAAGCGGCTAGATCTGAGCCATCCGGGACCATCTGAAGCAATCCGAGCTAGGGCTAGGGTTGATTAAGTACTTTGATCAAGATCTAAAGGTTTCATCCCAATCAGAGCTCATTCAACCGTTGGATCAAGCTTGGAGGGCTCTAGATCGTCCATTCAAAGATTAGGTTGATCTGGACCATCCGTTGCAAATCTGGAGGATCCGAGATACCATGAGGCAGAACCTAACCCTTGATCAACATCTGGAAAGTTTGGGTCAGATCAGAGCAAGATAAGCCGTTGGATTCATCCAAATCAATCTGGACCGTCCACTAATAAGTATTTAATCAAACTCACCGCAGCTCTTCAGCTCGTCACGTCTTCCTCACCGCAGCTCATCTTCTTCAATAGTTTAGCGATTTTCTTCATCGTTTCTTCAATTTCTTCATTTGAAGGCGTGACCACCTCAATTCAAGGCTCATCCTTGAGTGACAGCAAGGATTTGGATTGAGGCTTAGCTTAATTGGCGAATTTTTAGTTATTAGCAGTAGATTTCGTTTCTGCCAATTCATTTTTGAATCTTGTATCAGATGATTCGTTTTCTTGTATGGATCGTTTCCTTCTCAATTCGAGGCTTATCCTTGAGTGACAGCAAGGATTTCTTGAGCTGAGATGAGAGATTGAGGCTTAGTTAATTTCGTTTATTAGCTGTAATCTCATTTTTGTTCCATTACTGCATTCGTATCAGATTGCTTAGTTTCGTTTTTTTTAATTGTTCCAGCTTAAATTAGGTTTAATTCCTGCAAGTAGTTAGCTATGAATCTTGTTAGTGAACAATCTGGTTTAAATTCAGTTTACTCCCTGCTTAATAGCTTGCGTATCACTTTTTTGCAATTTCGTTCTCTGTTTCGTATCAATTTTTTTTATTGCCTTCTGCGTATCAGATTTTCTTTTGAGTTCCTGAATCGTCTATCAAGCTAGATTTAGCTTTAACTTCTGAATTACATTTAGTTTGTTTCCTTTTCAAAGTTCTCGAAATTAGTTTCTGCATTTGGTTTCATCAGATTCGTATCAGTTTTATCCCTGAAAAATTAAGCTTCATCTCTGTTATTCAGTTTCTCTGCACAAGTCTGAACGAAGTTTCCGAAATGGGGATTAGTGGGCATTAGTTCTCTAAGATTCGTCTGAGTATTGGAGGTGAATTTGCAACCTGATTTGTGAGTTGTAGCACTTGGGTTTCCTTAGATTTCTGAAGCTGAATCTATATTTTTGCACTCTAAAGGAATTGTTGCATTTTACCTTTGTTTCCTGCATTTTCTGAATTCAGATCTTCCTTCAGCTGTCTCTGGAATTCTCGGCCATAGTTCTGAAGTTCTTAATTGATCTTTGTTCTGCATCTAATTTGGGCTCCGAAATTCTGCATTTGTTTTTGTTTCCCTGCACATCATTTTTTGGCAGACAGCTTTTGGAATCCTGATTCTGAAAAGTTTAAACTTCATTTCTGAATCCCTGCAATTTCTTCATTGTTATCTCTGTTTTTACAAGCTGAATTGATCAATGCCAGTCATGCATTTAGGCTGTGCCAACTTCCCAGCTGCGTATCAAGTTCATTGTTTCTGAACTGTGGATCGAATGAAATTTCAACAAACTGTTAATGTTAGCTGAGCTTCATTATGTTTGCTTTTGAATTCGAGTTTTCTTTTCAACACATCAGTCATCATTTCTGCATTGATATCAAATGAATCCTTAGCATAGATAACTGCTTACTTGTATTCGGTTAGTTTGAGTAATTCCCGAAGTTGAACACTGCTTGTTTGAATTTTTGCACTTGACAGCAGTTTTAATTGTTCTCCAATTTCTACAAGCTTGCATCGGCTGATTTAGTTAAGTTTCCTATTAGTTGAGTTTCTTAGTGGAAATTACTTATCTTCAATTTTTTTAATTAAATTTATTTCTTTGCATTGTGTTTTCAATTCCGAATTGCAACTCAAAACCCCAATTCACATTCGAAACCCAAAATTTACAAACGACACATATACACGAGCTCGAATCAAACACTTTCAACTAGTCCCGAGGAAAAATACGACCTGTGGCCCCTTTACTACGTTTTCATATTTTGATTGCAAAAAGGGGTTCTAGCATTTTATTTATTCATATTCTAAATTCTGATGGTCCCACAATTCGTGTCAACTTTAACCTAGTATTTCGGGAAGCATCACTGGTCCAGAGCCGCCTTGTATAGGATATTCACGGAACTTCCTGTGTCCACGAAGATACGCTTAATCTCATAGTTGGCAATGCAGGCTATGACTACTATGGCATCTTCATGGGGAGCTTCCACCTCCTCTAGGTCTGCTGGACCGAAAGAAATTGTGCGGCCATGCTCCTGGCTCCGGCTCGTCCCAATAGAGTAGTTTTCCAGCCTCCAGGAATGAGACTTCCTTGCCCGGTGAGAGTCTCCTCCGGTAGGTCCTCTGGAGATTACTTCGACGTGTCCAGAGGGCGGGTCGCGCATAGGGGCCTTACCCTTCTGGGGATCTCTTTCTAAGGAGAGAGATCTTCGGGGGGCAGGCCCCCGACTCCTTCCTCGCGACTGTGATCGAGACCGATGTCAGGTCTAGCTCTCCCCGGCATGCTATCGCCGAGGGGAAAGGCTTCGACGTGGAGACCTTCGGTGGTACTCCGCTTTATTCCACTTTCTCCGAGGTTTAGTGTGTGCCGCCTCACTGAACTTCTTCTTCAAGACGTGACATTCCTCGGTGGAGTGTGTTGAGCTGCCATGAAAACCGCAGTACTTTTGCCCCGGCTCCGGCTGCTCGGTATCCACCGTCTCAACCAGCCTCCGCCTACCCGCTCACTGGTCCTTCTCGAGGTGAAGGTCTTTTCCTCGAGTTGGAGCTAGGGGCTCCCTCCTTTCAGACTGGGGAGCAGCGGGAGGGAGGACCCCGGCTAGTTCCTTGCGACGGGCGTACTGTACCTCCTCCACTTAACGTGTTTGACGGAGCACCCCAGCTCATCGAAACTGACTGGGGGCTTTTTCACCAGGGATCGAAAGAAATCCCCTTCTGTGAGCCCTTGAGTACAAGCACTGACAAGGATTTCTAACGTTGCACTGGGCACGTCTTACGACACCCTGTTGAACCGCTAGATGTACTCCTTGAGTGGCTCGTTCGACTTCTTCTTGAGGGCGAACAGATTGAGCGATGTCTTCTGATAGCGACGACTACGGCGAAGTGGTGGAGGAAGGCAGTTCTGAACTTCCGAAGGAGTTGATAGAACCTGGTGGCAGCCTCTGGAACCATCGTTGGGCTACTCCAGACAGGGTGTTCAGGAGCACCCGATACTTTACACCGTTAGTATACTGGTGCAAGAGTGACACATTGTCAAACTTGCAGACGTGATCCTCCAGATGCGTCTTCCCATCATAATCGGCGATCCCAAGCCCACGGAACTGCTTCGACATGGGGTCGTCAACAATCTCATATGCGAAGGAAGTAGAAGGAACCTTATGGGAAGCCTTAGGTCCCTACCTTTTCCCTTGTCCTTCCTCGTGCCACTGCGCGCTGGAGGCTACCGAGTGGACCTCCTCGATATCCCCGGGAGAGTCTCTTCGGGGAGTTGGGGCTGCTCCGTCCCGTCGTCCTACTGGGGTGACAGATCTTCGCGAGTACGAGATTGAGATTCTAAGGATCTCCTCCCTCGCGGGAGCCCCTTGCTGCGAGGTAGCTTATTCGACTTGGTGCTGCTCAAGCGCTTCTTTGATGGCGTTGGCCACCAAGCGATCCAGTTCCTCCCTTGTCAGGACAATCGGTTGTCCCTCTGGTCCTGCCATCGGTGATCCTTCAGGTGCTTTGCTAGTTTTCCATAGACGGCGTCAAATTTGTTCCGGAAGGAATCGACGTCGACGGCCAGTCACCGAGGTTTAGCCCACGTGGATGCTGACAGGAGGAGAGGAACTCTGCGCCCTGCGAGATCAACACGAGCGTTAGGGGAACATGCCGGAGGTTGTCTGGTGGAGCCCACTCCGACGCTCAAGTCAATGCCTCGATGGAGAAGGGGAGTAGTAAGCAGTAAAAATGTATGAGTAGTGACAGCCCCAAATGATATATTAAATATTGTCACGAAATTGTGAGACTATCGAATTTAGAATTTATAAATAAATGAAATGCTGGAAACCCTTTTTACAATCAAAAACTGAAAATGTAGTAAAGGGGCCACAGGTCGTATTTTTCTCGGAGCTAGTTGACGTTGTTTGATTCGCGCTTGTATTTATATGTCGTTTGTGAATTTTGGGTTTCAAATAAGTAATTGGGTTTTAGTTTCAGTTGCAAATGAGATCGCAATATGATATAAAATGCATGCCACCTAAAACTTGATACACAAGGACGAAAGCTTATGTGACAAGATGATACTAAGTGCCAAATTGGTGATTGCCTATTCTGAATGGAAATTAATCACTCCAACTAGGAATACAACTATTAGTGAAGTGCTAGCTCGAATTAAAAAGGAATTTCATACATAAACGCAGCAGATCCGAAATGGGACAGAATTGCAGGCATGCAATCTATTGATGAAGCTAGATGCAGACTTAAGATGTAAAGCCAACAATCTTCAAGTGTAATAGCTCATTAAAAATAAGCTTAACTTCAGTAATTAGCTCTGCAAACCAACTGAATGCAAGTCGATGCTGCGATTGAGAAAAGAAGCTGATACACAATCAAATAGGGAAGCTGAAATGCAAGAACAAACTGATGCAACCCAGAATTTACAAACTGCACATTGAGTTGTTAATTGAGACAAGAACAAACCGAACTACAACCAATGGAAACAAGTAAATGTGCAATAAACAAATCGAATTGCAAATCTCAGAAAAACAAATGGATTTAGACCCTCAAAATTTCAGAACTCAGCTGATGTGCAGAAATATTGGATGCAGAAATGAAATCTGAAAACTCCATACATTGAATGCAGAACTGATCGAATTCAGAAACTAATGAATGCAAGCTAAATTCGAGCATAAAGTATACTACAAGGTGTATGAATCTTGATCCAAACTAGAACTGAGACTGCACTTAACACTTTATCAGAAGTACTAATCGAAACTGCAGAAATTGCAGAAATGATGAGTGCAGAATTTAAGGAAACACTTCAAATGCAGACACACACAATCAAATCAGTCTAAATTCGAGTGCACATTCTATGGTTCCAATGAGATTCGGAAAAACTAAAGTTCCCTTGATTCGCGCTTGAGAAACATTGAGCTGATACAGTGCAGAATAAAACTGAAACTGCTGAGTGAAATGGAACTTATAAACAGCTAACTGAACTTAACTGCAGACTTTGAACTGAAAACTAAACAAATTCGAATCTAATGAATTAACACACTAAAGGTTGTCTTCAATTGCAGGGAATAAGCTATACAAGAATCGAATTGAAATTAAACTGAAAAACTCAGAACTGAACTGAAATCTGCAGCAAAGGTTGGTACGTAAGCTGATACGCAAGAATTACAATAGAAAATCAACTGAAATTAAAACCAAATGTTCCTAAACAATTCCCTAACTACTTGTCTTAAAGATTTAACCCTAATTTAAGCTAGAACACTTAAGAAAACCAAACTTAACCTATCTGAAACCAAGAGAAACGAAATTACAGCTAATGAAACAGAAATGAGAATTCAGAATCGAAATTACAGCTAGAAACATGAAATTAACTAGCTAAACTACTCCTCAATCACTCCCTTAGCTCAAGTGCTTCTTGGTCGTCAAGCAAGAGTGAGCCTCAAACCCGCAAGCTCAGCAAATCATCAAGAAATTGTCTCTGCGATTCAATTCCAACTCAGCTTGCTCAAATCTGAATTTCCCATTCGGCATCCTTCAATTCAGCTGTGTCCGCGATTGGTGATGAGTTGGGGATGATCCAAGCAATCTAGGGAACCCCTCCAGAAGCTCGGGTGGATGGAAATGGAGCACAACCGATCCAAAGGTAGCAATTGAACAAAACTGCGGAAACCTCTCAACAGCTCTGTTTTTGGGCAAATCTGAGCTAGAACCTCACCGATGAAACCTTCCAAATGACCCAACACATGATCTTAGAAAGGAATTGAAGGGTCGCGCCCCTTGGATGAAGAAAACTACTGAAAAACTGATGAACAAAATGAAGGAGACGAAGCTGCGGCGAGGAAACGCGACGAGGAAGAGGCTGCGGAAATTTTTGATTAAATAGTTATCAACGGACGGCCCAGATTGATCGGAGGAGATCCAACGGTTGATCTTGCTCTGATAGGAGCCAAACTTTAATGATGATGATCAGGGGTCAGGATCTGCCTTGTGGTAGCTCGGATCCTCCAGATGTGCAACGGATGGTCCAGATCAACTTAATCTTTGAACGGACGATCTAGAGCCCTCCAAGCTTGATCCAACGGTTGATCGAGTTCTGATTGGGATGAAACCTTCAGATCTTGATCAGGGAGCTTGATCAACCCTAACCCTAGCTCGGATTGCTTCAGATCGTCTCGGATGGCTCAGATCTAGCCGCTTTTGAATCGGACGGCTCGGATTAATCGTAAGCTTGATAAATCGATCCGGTTCACTTCCGACTCAAGTTTGACCCAATATGCTCTAGGTCCAGGATCCTTTCATGCCTACAAAAATATATCAGAAAATTAGTGGCCAAATAATCCAAAAATGTGTAATTTTGCAATTAAGCCCAAAATAAGAGGAAATCCTAAAACCTAGGACAATTTCACAATTAAGCAATAAATACATGGGTCAAACATGAATTTTAGCAATTAAAATAATCAATAAAATGGTGCTTATCAAGTAGCGAAGAGAGCATAACCCCTTTACCATAGGGGTTGGACTACCTTTCATACCGGTGGCGGCAGACTTGGCACGTCCCCATGATCTATGCCACGCCCCCCCCCCTCTTCGGCGGTTTACTGGATAGCCTTTGAAACGGTCCACGCCATCATTACGTGTTTCGACCAGTTGCGGCATTTAAGGGTCATTATGACTCCACGTTAATGGAGATGCTTATCCATAGATCCGAGAAAAGAGAGGGGGAATCGTTACTTGAGGTCAAATGCTACTTGGGCTCTGCCTCCCTGAGGTGGTCTCGAGGTCTTCTGGCCTGGGCGATTGCGGACACTCTACTTCCCCGAGGTGATCTTGGGACCCTGCTTCCCGAGGTGGTCCCGGGAGGGGTTTCCTGTTAGTGATATGAGACAAGTGTCCTAAGGCAATCGCCTTATGATTGTAATCATTTATTCTAATAAATGAATATTCACTATTTGAGTATACATGTTTGTGTATTTGATTGAGATCTTAAACTCATTTACTGAATGTCCGCAATACAATTCACAGCATGAGAGAATTTGGGATGAATTCACAACTAGTGATTATCTCTACATGTGCAATTGTGAAGTATTGAAATTGTCCCTAGTCGATGAATTGATAAATACGGACACTATCAATTCTGTTGAGACTAGCATGGGTTATTCTCTAATCAGCTGATTCTCACTGGCTGGTGACATTGAGATGTCCGGAGATAAACATGAATGCTAGTTAAGGGAACTAGTTCATTGGAGTGACTGGCTATAAAACTCCATATGGTAG
Source organism: Boesenbergia rotunda (assembly GCA_024364735.1). Classification (NCBI taxonomy): domain Eukaryota; kingdom Viridiplantae; phylum Streptophyta; class Magnoliopsida; order Zingiberales; family Zingiberaceae; genus Boesenbergia; species Boesenbergia rotunda. The sequence continues at coordinate 17,925 of JAGFNQ010001199.1, read as the reverse complement.
TCTATGTTGGTGCAGAAAGCACCCAAGTCGAACCTGTATTTTGATAATGGCAAAAGGGTTAAAAAGTTAAGATATAATGTTTATCTAACATGTTACTCAAGTGTGCAGGAAAAGTCCTAGCGAAGGACTGCTAGGCACCTGGCGAAGGAATGCCAGGATACAAAGTCCTAGCAAAGGACTACTAGGCACCTGGAGAAGGAATGCCAGGATACAAAGCCCTAGCGAAGGACTGCTAGGCACCTGGCGAAGGAATGCCAGGATACAAAGACCTAGCGAAGGACTGCTAGGCACCAGGCAAAGGACAGCTTGGTACTGAAGACCTGGCGAAGGACTGCTGGGCAAAAGTCCAACCGGAGGAGTCGGTTGGCATCAGGTAAATTCTCCCGAGAGGAGTATGTGAGGACGCGTTCCTCGTTGAGGGAATAGTAGGCGTCAGTTCGACCTAGGGCTCCATTTTAGAGACCCAAAGTCAGAACCAAGATAGCTAAGGCTGTATAAATCTAACATATTATTGCTCTATGTTATTTTGGACTAACCCTGGATGCAGGACCGAAGGAATGAGTGTCTGCAGCTCAGAGAGCCTCAAAGGAGTGAGGCAGAAGCTGAGTAGGGCGCCCGGAGTGTCCCGGGCGGCCCCAAGGTGAACACAAAAGAAGTAGAGCAAGTGAATGCTTCGACAGCTCATGGGCGGGGCGCCCCCGTGCTCCCAGGCGCCCCGGATGGTCCGGGCGCCCCCAGCTCAAGCTAACGAAGTGGAAGCCAGCGAGAAGCCAATGGATAATAGTCAACCCGGTCAACCCGAGCGCCCCCAGCGTCCCGGGCGCCCCCGTCAAAGTCTGATCCCGAGTTTGAAGGGATCAGAGCTGACCGAGAGGAAATCGGATCAGTTGACACGTGGGGGCGCCCCCGACATTTCGGGCGCCCCCAGGGGCTTTAAAAAGGCCCTCGACCCCAAGGCTTTGAACAACAATTCTTCCAATGCACTCACGCTCTTCTACTCCCGCGCTCTGCTCTGGAAACCTCCCGACTCGAGATACAAGCGCCGACGACGTCCCTCTGCTCCGAAAATACCATCTACACCGAACGTCGATAACGAAGAGCTGTTTGTTTTGTTTATTGTACTACAATTATCATATTTATCTGTAAACTGTTTTGCGCACATATAGAATTGCCCGCAGTAAACAGTCAACGACCGTGAGCCTTGGAGTAGGAGCCGACCGCGACTCTGAACCAATTAAAAGATCTTGTGTTCGCGTTTTGTGTTTAATTCTTCCGCTGCATAATTTCTCTAACTCTAATCCGAACGATTTACGAACGATTTACGATATTCACCCCCCCTCTATCGTTTCTCTCGATCCAACAAGTGGTATCAGAGCGGGGAAGCTCAAATTTGGTGCAACCACCAATTTGAGAGTTTTTCGGATTTTTACGAAATTTTTTATTTTTTATTCAAAATTTTTCTCGCTAATCGAGGTGCTGGGGCAATCGGCCCTGAGATGATCTGGAGGATCATGATATTTTGATATGTGGGCAATATGGTCAAGTTAGGGTTTGTGTTATTCTCATATGTGTACATGAGTGTGCAGGTGTACAGGTACGCATGGACTTGGTTGACGTCTTCAGGTGAAGGATGGCATGGAGGTAAGCTGGAGGCTTACGTGCGCATCCGAGGGACCATTGATAGCAGAGATGATGAGCCGAGGGATGCAGACTTCGAGGCGTACGTGAAGGGTGGCATGGAGGCAAGCTGGAGGCTTGCGTGCGCATCCGAGGGACGAGGGCCAAAGATGGAGAGGGCGTGAAGGCAACAATCAAGACTGCTGGTGAAGAGTCAACTATGTTGAGAGTGACTGAGTATGAGTGCATGTACTCAGGGGTTAAGCCGAGAGGGTTTGAGTGCGGAGAGATTTGTACTCGGAGAGAAACCCTAGGCTTAGGTCTCGGACCAGTCGATTGCCCTAGGGGCAGTCGACTGGTGCCAACTGGAACAGCTGGCCAGAATTTGAACGTTATGCTGTAACGGTCGAATCTGAGTGGGACCAGTTGACTGCCATTTGGGCAGTCGACTGGTAGCGGCTGTTTCATATTCGAGCCCTATTTAAAGGGGCTCGTTTCCTACCTTATTCCTTGACAAAACTTGCTTGGATAGAGCAAGTTAGTAGTCTTGTATACTCAGGAAGTGTCCTTGGTGTTGTGGCGAGGTTTCTCCACCCACAAGGAGCGACGAGTTCTAGCCGGAGGCTATTCGGGATTTGATCCATCGACGGATTGTTGGATTAGTCACCCGGTCGGGGTGGATACCAACTAAATACGGTTTGTTAGCATTGTTATTTCTTTTGCATATTATTTCCGCTGCGCTAACATCTGTGTAGAGATCAAACGATCCGCGAAAGTGCATTCACCCCCCCCTCTGTACGCCCCACATCAATCTTTCAGTTGGTATCAGAGCGAAGGACCGCTCTTGATCGGACTAACCGCCGAAGGACAACCGCTAGAGGAAGAAAAACATGGAAGACCAGTTGGGTGACGATATCAACTCACCACCGTCATACGAGCATGAGAATTTTGACTATTGGAAAGATAGAATGAAGAATTGGCTCGGGATGGATTGGGAGTGTAGGATGACCATTGAAGACTCATTCGAAATCCCCAAGGATAAGCACGGCAAAAAGCTTCGCCCTAGATATTGGACAAGTGAACAACAAGAACAAGCTAGGGCCAATGAGAAGGTAATAAATATTTTAAGTAACATATTGCCCAACCATGTTTTGAGTGATGTAGGGAAATATTCAAATGCATGCGAATTGTGGAATAAGTTGGAAGAACTTCACAAGAACTCTTCACAAGTTCGAGTAGTCGAAATATCTAAAGAAGTAAGTTCAATGGTCCAAGAGGACCAAAGTGAGGAACCATCCATCCCATCAAGAAAAGAAGAAGAATTAGTATCAAGGGTTGAGGGGAGGAAAGACCCTCAGTCTCACAAGAACAAGAGATGACTTCCGTCTCCACCAAAGCTAAGTCAAAAGGGCATATCGTATGCTTTGGTTGTAATAAAAAGGGGCACTACAAGGACAAGTGTCCACTAGGTAAAAAGGAGGTAATTCCTAAGCCTAAATCAATTCAATTTAAATCTAATGTGGGGTGCAGGAATGAGGAAGCTCAAAACAAAAGGATGAGAATTCGGTGTTTCACATGCGGGGAGCTCGGGCATTATCATACAAAATGCCCAAGAGGTAGAGAGCTCAAGAAGATGGAGCACCTTAGGAGATGGGAGAAAGAACAAAGGAAGAGGAGCATTCATCAAGGGGGAGCCCCAAGGGTAAGGGAGGTAACCTCTAACTCTACTTGCATTTCAAATTTTCCAATAAATGCTAAAAATGTTTGTATGAATGATAGAATTGATAACACTTGCTTGCCCATGAATGTTTTTGGCTTTAAATACCATGATAGGAATAGAAACAAATTTATATGTCAAAACGCCAACAATTCTATGGTTCATGATAAATCTAGGAACTCTAGGAATAAGAACCAAGGCATAAAATCTGAGAAAGGGAGAAATATGCTTAGAAAAATAAGTAATCCTAGAGATGATCAAATTAGATCTAGTGATACTATGGTTAGAAGTTTGGAAAAGGAAAATCAAGTTTTAAAAGACAAACTTGATAAATTGGAGAAGAACCTAGATAGACTCATTAGGAGATCCAAGGAATCAAGAGGAATACAAAATGATCAATCTCTTAGAAATGGTAAGCCAGGTCTAGGATACCATTCTAGGAGGGCTAATGTTGATAAAGTATCATATTCAAGGATGCCCTATAACTATGGTAGAGAAAAAGGCAAAAATAGCAAGGAAAAGCCATTTAAAGGGAAAGAAAAGAAAGTGACCAAAGAAAAGGTCTATCGAATTAAGAGAGTAATAGTGGAAAGTCAAGAAGCACCGGAAGAGCACCGGTGTGGTCTTGCTTTTGTAAAGGAGTTACATAGGAAGGTAATTAGGGATAGAAGCTCTAGGAGTCAAGATGAGTTCCATGGTCAATGGATCTCAGGTGGTTTACTTCTAGGAGATTGAAAAGAACTATAAGGTGTGCCAAGAGGTTTAAAAGACTAAGGGTAGTCTTAATCCTAGAGAGTTGGCACACTAAAGGGAGGATTATGAAGAAAAAGGTGAAATTAGGATTCTACTTGAGAAAAATTGATTTCAATGCCTAAATACGATATAACTTGATGCTATGAATGGATTATGGATGATTATGGGAAGCAGCATCAAGGTAAGGTCCAAAATAGAACTTTTGAGAAGAGTTTCATGATACATTTTAGAGAAACTCGGAGTTTGTACCAAGCCTGGGATTTGGGATGATTTTGACTGAAATTATATTTTTCCCAAGTAAATATAAGATCCATAAATCTCCTCACAAGATTTCAGAATTTTTGGTATCTTATGGAATTAGTTAGGCATTTCTGAAGTTCGACTGAAAATCTGAAATTCAGAACAGCAGACACCAGTCGACTGGCTGGAAGCCAGTCGACTGGCAAACCTCACAGAATGTAATTATATTGTTGCCCAGTCAACTGCCCCAGGGGCAGTCGACTGGTTCGCGAGTTGTATAAAAGGAGAGGGCGCGCCGGGAAAGCAAAATCTAGGGTTTTGGCTCACTTCCACCGGCGATTTTCTCCTCCTCTCGACTCCCCTTGTGTCCTAAGCTCCTCCTAAGCTCTAAAACTCTTCCCTAAGGCCTTCCCTAACTCTGATCTACCTCTAGGGTTAGTAGAAAACTCCTCTTCAAGTCAACCCACGCGATTTCCAAATCTCAAAATGCAAAGGGCGAAAAGGTATGATGTTTAAGGTTTATTTCTCCATTTAGGCTTCGTATTGACACTAATATGATGATTTTTGTGTTTCCTTTGCTATCTTCTGTTTTGGGGGGTCACTTTGATATGCATACATGTGTTTGGTGTATTAGGGCTGTGTCTAAACGATCTAGGAGTGAGGGGTCATCTCGACCAGGTCCCCAAGGCCCAGAAGAGTCTAGGTTTAGAAGTTTGGAATGCAAAAAGCGATTCGAGGAAAACGAATTTGTTCAACTACCCTGTCGATATCTCAATAAAGGATACTTTGAGGAGAAGGGGCCTCACATTATTGAGATGATTACTCATTTCGGCATAGAACAACTTGTCTATTGCCAACAACATGATGTTAATCTTGATCTGTGCAAAGAGTTCTTTGCAAATTTGACTTGTCTTGACTAAGACAATAGAGTTTATGAGTCAAAGGTAGCGGGTGTCACCATTCCTTTCACACCCGTGGTTTTAGCCAACTTTCTAGAATGCCGGGCCTCAAACAATCTCAATACCTACTTTCCAAACGTTGTTGAACCACTTGAATTCCCAGGTGTAACTATTGATCAGATTCATGTCCACTACTTCAGGAGGCATCGACATGAATCTGAGCGTACTTTCGATTCAAAACCCATGAGTCCATCCAGCCATGTTCTGTACAAGATTGTGGTAGAGTGTCTGCTACCCATTGTCACTAAGGGGAGGGCAAGGATCCGGTTGCCTCACTTGGTGATAATGTATGCTCTTGAGCGGCGGCTCGATATAGATGTGTCATTACATGTGTTTGCATCCATTTGTCACCTGTCCCAGAGTGTGAATGGGAAGATTTATATGCCTTTTTGTCATATGTTAACTGAGCTCTTCCAACTGCGTTTTGGCATTCGGGTCACTAGTGGTCAGGTTAGACACCTGTCCAAAGACTATGATCAGATTGGCACCCGCCAATTGTCTTTGGCAGGCATTGAGTCTAGACAGGGGGTATTCGTTTGGAGGGAGCGCCAGGAAGCTGCTGATGCAGGTGAGGAACCCGCTGAGCCTATCACACGAGCAGAGTTTACCCGACTCCAGGAGGATGTTCATACTATTCAGGAGGGCGTCCAGAGTCTTCAGCAGGACCAGGCAGCTACTCAGAGAGAGGTACATGGTCTGACAGAGTTTTGCCAGGGGTTTATGACCAGGCAGGATACCATGTACGAGATGCTGCAGCGATGGGATTTATCATATCAGGGTCCTCCTGCTCCTCCTCCTCCTCCTCCAGATGGTGATGACCACATGTATTTCTGATCAGCTGATGCAGTTTTGGGTTATAGTGTTGAGAGTGTCTTGTGATGATTACTTTATTATACCTCTCAAACACTCCTCATTTCGATGATTGTACTTCTCTAAATGACTTCCGGCCTGTTGGCCCATGACACTGGCGTGATGTTTATTTGCTAACTGACTTTATGTATTATGCACCTTTTATGCTACCATATTCAGAGTGTGTCTTATTTTCATAGTGTTCTGTTTTTAAGATCTAATCTTTTGCCAAATCATGTTGGTTTCTTTTGTAATCGTTATTTATATATTCATGATATGTTTGCAATTCTCAAATGATTGCTATCTAGTATGGTTTGGTTGAAAATCAAGAAAATGACATGATTAGAAAAGATGATCATTAAAACATAAAGAGTTTTGTAAAAATCAATACATTTATTTGAAAAAGGGGGAGTTGGGAATCATTTTGAATATCAACTAGAGGTGCTAGAGAATGACAAGTATAGGATCCCATCACTAGAACTCTAGATTGATACAAAGTTGGCCTTAATTGGAAATTTTTGAGTTTGTATCAAAAATCAAGCACGGTTAATGTTTTCATGAACCAAAATTTTTCTAGGGTAGGGAATACCTTAACAACAGTGCTTGCAAAGTTTCACATTTTTCCAGATTTTCTGAAATTTTTTATTCATTTCTGAATTTCGACTGAAATTCTGAAATCTGTCGTATCAGTCGACTGCCCTGGGGGCAATCGACTGGTAGTGTGGACAGAATGGGTTTCTGTGATTTCTGAAGTGGTTTTCAGAAATCTGGTTAAGTTCTTTTTGGCACCTAGGGTTGGGTTGCTTGGGGCAATCTTTTGATAGTGTCAAAGGGGGAGAACTTGAGTGTTAAGTTAGGTTTTGGTTGAAACTTAACTTAAGTTTGGTTGTGACTTTAGAGTTAAGTTTAGAGAACTTAATTCTAACTTGGGATTAACAATAAAGGTTGAAATATGGGAGAAAGCATAGGTTAAGGGGGAGGTAGCCTCTTGTGTGTTATGCTTGAATTTCAATTGCTTGTGCTATCATTGTTGTTATATGTTTACCTAACTTAACGTATTGCCACACATCAAAAAGGGGGAGATTGTTGGGGCAATCGGCCCTGAGATGATCTGGAGGATCATGATATTTTGTTGTGTGGGCAATATGGTCAAGTTAGGGTTTGTGTTATTCACATATGTGTACATGAGAGTGCAGGTGTACAGGTACGCATGTACTTGGTTGACGTCTTCAGGTGAAGGATGGCATGGAGGTAAGCTGGAGGCTTACGTGCGCATCCGAGGGACCATTGATAGCAGAGATAATGAGCCGAGGGACGCAGACTTCGAGGCGTACGTGAAGGGTGGCATGGAGGCAAGCTGGAGGCTTGCGTGCGCATCCGAGGGACGAGGGCCAAAGATGGAGAGGGCGTGAAGGCAACAGTCAAGACTGCTGGTGAAGAGTCAACTAGGTTGAGAGTGGCTGAGTATGAGTGCATGTACTCAGGGGTTAAGCCGGGAGGGTTTGAGTGCGGAGAGATTTGTACTCGGAGAGAAACCCTAACAGCTGGCCAGAATTTGAACGTTATNTCGCATAATCATTTCTCTTTATCCCACACTATTAATCCAAGACCAAGTCTTGAGATATTCTTTTTCCTTTTAGTTTACTTTTCAGATAAAATGGCCATGCAAGAAGGCTTCAGCACCGCTATACCACCTCTCTTCAGTGGGGAAGACTTCTCCTACTGGAAGAGCAGAATGGAGGTCCACCTGAAAACTCAGGTGGACATGTGGATAATCATCCAGTCCGGACTGGAGATTCCAAAGAATGCTGAAGGAGTACCTCAGACCTACACAGAGTGGGACACCGCTCTGAAACGAAAGATTGAAGCTGATGCAAAGGCGACCCAGACCCTCCAATGCGCCTTAACAAAAGAGGAGCTAAACCGGGTGGGTCCATTCAACAGTGCCAAGGAGCTGTGGGGGAAACTGATCGAGCTGCACGAAGGAACCTCAGACACTCGAATCAGCAAGAGAGATCTCCTCCTGAACAAGTTGTACACGATTAAGATGAACGACAACGAAACAGCAGCTCAGCTTCACGCTCGAATTCAGGAATTAATGAACGGACTACACACCATCGGTCACAAGGTAGAAAACCGCGACTTGATAAGGTATGCTTTAAATGCTTTCCCGAGAAACACCTTGTGGGCATCTATGGTAGCAAGGTTTCAAGGGACCTTTCAAAAATTAAATTAGATGAATTATTCTCTGAATTAGAATTACATGAACAGACTAACAGCAATCTGGCCGAGAAAGGTTTTGCCTTTGTTGCAGGTAAAATTGGAAGGACAACCAAGAAGAAGCCTCAACCTACACCCGAGTCTAACTCAGACTCAGACTTAGAAGACGAAGAAGGAGATCGACCTAAGCTGGTCCGACTGGTCCGGAACTACTACAAGGAATTGAAGAACCAAACCAACAGACGGAAAGCCAGCCGAAGAAAGGATGAATCAGCTGAACCCGCAAATGACAAAAACAAACCAAACGTGACCTGCTACGAATGCAAGAAAAAGGGTCACTACAAGACGGAGTGTCCGAACCTAAAGGAGACCAAGAAAAATAGAAGGAAAAAGGCACTTCAGGCAACGTGGGACGAGTCCTCCTCCGAAGAAGAAGAAGAGGTCCCACAGTCGAACCTGCTCGCAAACCGCCTCAGAAGAAATCGAGACCGAGTCAGAATCGGAACAGGACGACGACAGACTGACATTTTCAGAAGACGGTGAAATCAAGGTAAGTGGTTTTACTAGAAGTTAGTTAAATGAGTTAATCTCTTATCTTTCTCGAGATTTGGCAAAAGCTAAACTCCGAGTCGAATCCCTCCGATAGGAAGTAAAACTCCTGAAAGAGGGAGTTGACTCTAGACCCTTAATTGAGAAGGTTCAAGAAGGAACCTCTACTCAAGTTGAAAAACTTGAGAAAGAGAACTCCTCCCTGAAAACTCAAGTCAAGGATCTTAGATCAGCTTTAGAACGATTCACTTCTGGTTCCAAGGGTCTTGACATGATTCTCGGAAAACAGAAATCAGTTCTAAATCGATCCGGACTAGGCTATAGAACCAAATCTAGACAAAGATCCTACTTTGCTGTACTGAACCAGTCCAGACCTAAAGTTCAGGCATGGGTACCCAAACTATGCCTGAATAAATAAACTGGATCAAATCAATATTGGATCCCCAAGGACAAGATTCACATCTTGCCAAACGATTATCGTGGCTTTAGTCCAGGGGGAGCCAAATTGAAAACAATATTTATTGGTAGATAAAATTGTTGCTTTCAATTTGCTTGGTTGATTGTTTACTTAATTCCCGCAATTTACCATGCTTAGATTTAGGAATGGTTAGTTTAAGGACTGAACTAACTTAACTGAAATTTGACAACATAATATTGGGTGGAGGTGAGATGATAGTACGTTAGGGAAGCCAATTCTAATAAGGTCAAGTATGCTCTACTTGGTCTCCTTAGACTGGTGAAACTAGCCGAAGCTACCGATCCAAGACCCAAACTAGTTAGACCAGAATTTTTCAAAAAATAATTCTGAAAATGAAATTTCATTAAAATGCTTTGTCAAGGAAAGGGTTGATGATCCAATAAGGCTACGGCCAAAGAAGGCCTAGTGTCACGCCAAGACCTGGAAGCCAATTTTTGAAATTCAAATTCAAATTATTCTTTGTCAAATTCAAATCTAACATAAATTTTCAGTTAGTTATAGATTCAAACATTCTTTTTAAAATAAATTTAATTGTTTTCAAATTTAATTCAAGTTTTTCAAAATAAATTTTCAAAATAACTTTACCCACCAAAACCTGTCTCACAAAACCTATAAGGCTAACGTGATTGATAACCCTAGATTTGGGTGAGACAGACTAGGCTGTGAAAATCAATTTAGGCTATTCCTGACTCTAATTGGATTCAAATCAACAAAACTCTTTATGCGTAGGAACATAAAGATTTGGACCAATGGATGTTGGATAGCGGTTGCTCCAGACACATGACTGGAGACAAATTGAAATTCACCAAACTCAATTTCAAGAACCTAGGCTCAGTGGCATTTGGCAACAATGCTACACTCAAGGTAATTGGGTCAGGTAATATTGAACTTAAATCTGACTTTGTTTTTAAGAAAGTCCTTTTGGTTGAAAATTTCAAATTTAACCTACTTAGCATAAGTCAGTTATGTGATTCTGGTTATATAGTTACCTTTAACAATTCTAACTGCCTGATTAGAAACTTGCAAGACTCAGAAATCATGCTTAAGGGCACTAGGAAAAATAATGTTTACACTATAAACCTTCCCCTAGTACCTAAATGCATGTTAACTCAGTTAGGACAATCAAACCTCTGGCATAGGAGACTAGGTCACACTAACCTAAGAACTATTTCAAAAATCACCCAACTTGGCCTAATTAAAGGTATTCCCAAAATTAAAAATCATGAAAACTTAATATGTGAATCATGCAATCAAGGTAAACAAACCAGATCTAATCACAAACTAATAAAATCTGATCTAACTCAAACCACACTTGAGCTCCTGCATCTTGACCTATTTGATTCACATGGAGCCAAGTCACTAAGCGGAAACCGGTACTGCTTAGTAATAGTTGATGATTACTCAAGGTTTACCTGGGTTAGGTTTCTAAAGACCAAAGATGAAACCCTAAACCTATTTAATGAATTCTGTAAGTTAATTGAAAATCAAAACGATACTAAAATCAAAAGACTTAGGAGTGACCATGGGGGAGAGTTTGAAAATCAATGGTTCGAGGAATTCTGTAAGGTAAATGGATACATACATGAATTTTCATGTCCTAGAACCCCCCAACAAAATGGGATAGTCGAAAGAAAAAATAGAACTCTACAGGAAGCCGCTAGGGCTATGCTCAATGAATTTAACTTAGCCAACCAATATTGGGCAGAAGCAATTAGTACGGCTTGCTACATCCAAAATAGGGTCCTGATTAACAAGCGACACAACAAAACACCCTATGAACTATATTACCATAGACTTCCAAATCTACACTACCTAAGGGTCTTTGGATGCAAAGTCCATATCCTAAACACCAAAGACTACTTAGGAAAATTCCAGTCTAAGTCAACCCCAGGCATCTTCCTAGGATACTCAACAACAAGTAGAGCCTATAGGGTTTACAACAACCAAACCAAGAAAATCGAAGAAACAACCAACCTAATATTTGATGAAGAAATTAACTTAAATCCAAATCTAACTTCATCAAACATTGATCAAGAAGATAATCAACAAGTTGGTGAATCCTTAATTGAACCCATAAACGAACTAACTATTGAACCAACTAGTGAGTCGAATGAACCAATTATTGAACCAATAATTGAACCAGCTCAAAGAATTGAATCAAATATTGAACCAAACCAACCAGCCGGACCTGAGGCTGAACCAAGTTCTAGAAAAACCAAGAAACCCAGACTCAGTCACCCAACCGATCAAATTGTGGGTGATCCAACTCTAGGAGTCAGGACTAGATCTTCCTATAGAAACCTTAGTCAAATAGCAATGATTTCAAAAATAAAACCTAAGACTATAGAGGAAGCCCTACCTGATCCTGATTGGATCATAGCTATGCAAGAAGAGCTAGCCCAATTTGAAAGAAACCATGTCTGAGAATTAGTACCTAAACCTGAGGGCAAATCCGTCATTGACACTAAGTGGGTTTTTAGGAATAAGCTAAATGATCAAGGAGAAATAGTCAGAAACAAAGCCCGCTTAGTAGCGAAGGGATTCAGCCAAGTAGAAGGGTTAGATTACGACGAAACATATGCCCCAGTAGCTAGACTTGAGTCAATTAGGATGTTATTAGCCTTTGCATCCCATAAAGGATTTGAGTTATACCAAATGGATGTAAAGTTAGCCTTTCTAAATGGATTCATTAAAGAAGAAGTTTATGTAGGACAACCCCCTGGGTTTGAAGACTTAGAAAGACCTTACCATGTTTACAAACTTACTAAAGCACTTTATGGACTAAAACAAGCACCTAGGGCCTGGTATGAACATCTGTCAACCTACCTAACTTCTAAAGAATTTAAACAAGGTCAAATTGACTCAACCCTATTTATTAAGACCTTAGGAAAAGATATATTTATTGCCCAAATCTACGTAGATGATATAATCTTTGGGTCCACCAACTCAAACTTTCTAAAAGAATTTGTTAAAATAATGGAAAATGAATTTGAAATGAGCTTAGTTGGTGAGCTCAATTTTTTTCTAGGATTACAAATTAAACAAACTAGGGATGGAAACTATGTCCATCAATCCAAATATGCTAAAGAGTTAATAAAGAAATTTAAAATGGATAACTCTAAAAGCATAAGTACCCCCATGGCCACTAATATAAAAATAGATAGTGACCCTGATGGTAAACCAGTAGACCTTAAACTCTATAGAAGTATGATAGAAAGTCTACTGTACCTTACAGCCAGCAGACCTGATATTCTTTTTGCTGTAGGGATGTGCGCTAGATACCAAACCTGTGCTAAGGAAATGCACTTAGCAACCCTAAAAAGAATACTAAGATATGTTAAAGGCACCCTAAATGTAGGGATTTGGTATCCCAGGACCTCAACCTTTGATTTGTCAGGATACTCGGATTCTGACTATGCTGGTTGCAAATTAGATAGAAAGAGCACAAGTGGAAACTGCCAACTATTAGGAAATAATCTAGTAAGTTGGTGCAGCAGAAAACAACACTGTGTAGCCCTATCCACAACTGAAGCTGAATATGTTGCCTTAGGAGAATGTGTAGCACAACTTTTATGGATGATGCACACTCTTAAGGAATTCCAGCTCAACTACACCCAAACTCAGGTATTCATTGACAATATAAGCTCAATTAATCTAACTAAGAATCCAATCCAACATTCTAGAACTAAACACATAGAAGTTAAACATCACTTTGTAAGAGACCATGTAGCCTGGGGTGAAATAGTACTTAAGCATATAGACTCTAAATCTAACTTAGCTGACATATTCACTAAACCCCTACCTGAGTCTGAGTTCAGCTCACTAAGAAGGCAGTTAGGATTATGCTTGGTAGACTAGGGTTATTCTACTTTTGGTTTTTTTAACTCATTCTAAATTCAGTCTCTGAAATAGTTTTTATTTCAAAATCACTTTTACTTAGTTTGAATTTTTTTTTTTAACTTTAAAATCAATTTCTCGACTTAGTTTATTTTCAAAAACTACCCCCTTCAAAACTAGGGTTTTTTCGCAAATAGACTTAGCCTAGGCCCTAACCCTAGAACTGCATGCACCTATAGATCTAGAAGTCAGCATCTCACAAGCACCTTAGGGTACTTTTGATTGATAACCTAGAATGGGTTGAGATGCTTAGGTCTTTGCCTTAATTCAAGATACTTTAAGTCAGTGCATCTGCAGTAATTGGGGCACTAAATATAGCTTACACAGTAATCAAGTTGAGTGTCAAGTTTAAAAAATCTAACTTGAACAGAACACTTAACTTGACTAACCCTAGCAAAAACTACTATTTATAACAGTTAGTATGTAGCTAATTGGGTTAGACAGGACCCTAAAAGAGAAAATTGAAATTGGTTTGATTTAGTTCATATCCTGTATTGGTTCAGTACAGCAAATTATGCAATTTAGTAATTTTCTTTCTACAATTATACAATTTATCTTTTCAATATTGCTTTATTTTTTTTGATATATGGCAAAGGGGAAGAGATAGGAAAGGAGAGAGAAACTTTAAAATTTTGTTTGTTTTGAAACTTTTCAAAATATTATCATTTGTTTTGAAACTTAAGTTTTCAAAAATTTTGTTTGTTTTGAAACTTTTCAAAATTTTGTTTGTTTTGAAACTTAAGCTCTCAAAATTTTTCCTAAGTACTTGAAACTTAAGCTTTCAAAATTTTCCTAAGTACTTAAAACTTAAGCTCTCAAAAATTTTTCTAAGTACTTAAAACTTAAGCTCTCAAAAATTTTCCTAAGTTCTTGAAACTTAAGCTTTCAAAAATATTCCTAAGTACTTAAAACTTAAGCTTTCAAAAATTTTCCTAAAGTACTTAAAACTTAAGCTTTCAAAAATTTTCCTAAAGTACATGAAACTTAAGCTTTCAAAATTTTCCTAAGTACTTAAAACTTAAGCTTTCAAAATTTTCCTAAGTACTTAAAACTTAAGCTTTCAAAATTTTCCTAAGTACTTAAACTTAAGTTTTCAAATTTTCTAAGTATTTAAACTTAAGTTTGCAAAAATTTTCTAAGTATTTTAACTTAAGAATTTCTTTAAGGGTTTTTCCAAAGTGCACAATCAAAATTATTTTGGAAAATATGTCTTTGAAGTAAAATCCATCGTTAGACTTAGAAGTTAGTTTCAAAAACCCCACGAACTTTTGAAAAATCTAGGGGGAGATTCCTTCCAGGGGGAGGAAACAAAATTTTGTTTTATATGTTCTGATTAACTTAACTTTTTGAACCAGGGTTGCCATAAATCAAAAAGGGGGAGATTGTTGGTGCAGAAAGCACCCAAGTCGAACCTGTATTTTGATAATGGCAAAAGGGTTAAAAAGTTAAGATATAATGTTTATCTAACATGTTACTCAAGTGTGCAGGAAAAGTCTTAGCGAAGGACTGCTAGGCACCTGGCGAAGGAATGCCAGGATACAAAGTCCTAGCGAAGGACTGCTAGGCACCTGGCGAAGGAATGTCAGGATACAAAGCCCTAGCGAAGGACTGCTAGGCACCTGGCGAAGGAATGCCAGGATACAAAGGCCTAGCGAAGGACTGCTAGGCACCAGGCAAAGGACAGCTTGGTACTGAAGACCTGGCGAAGGACAGCTAGGCACCTGGCGAAGGACTGCTGGGCAAAAGTCCAACCGGAGGAGCCGGTTAGCATCAGGTAAATTCTCCCGAGAGGAGTAGGTGAGGACGCGTTCCTCGTTGAGGGAATAGTAGGCGTCGGTTCGACCTAGGGCTCCATTTTGGAGACCCAAAGTCAGAACCAAGACAGCTAAGGCTGTATAAATCTAACATATTATTGCTCTATGTTATTTTGGACTAACCCTGGATGCAGGACCGAAGGAACGAGTGCCTGCAGCTCAGAGAGCCTCAAAGGAGTGAGGCAGAAGCTGAGTAGGGCGCCCGGAGTGTCCCGGGCGGCCCCAAGGTGAACACAAAAGAAGTAGAGCAAGTGAATGCTTCGACAGCTCATGGGCGGGGCGCCCCCGTGCTCCCGGGCGCCCCCATGCTCCCGGGCGCCCCGGATGGTCCGGGCGCCCCCAGCTCAAGCTAACGAAGTGAAAGCTAGCGAGAAGCCAACGGATAAGAGTCAACCCGGTCAACCCAGGCGCCCCAGATCCCGGGCGCCCCCGTCAAAGTCTGATCCCGAGTTTGAAGGGATCAGAGCTGACCGAGAGGAACTCGGATCAGTTGACACATGGGGGGTGGAGCCCCCGACGTTCCGGGTGCCCCTATGGGCTATAAAAAGGCCCTCGACCCCAAGGCTTTGAACAACAATTCTTCCAACGCACTCACACTCTTCTACTCCCGCGCTCTGTTCCGGAAACCTCCCGACTCGAGATACAAGCGCCGACGATGTCCCTCTACTCCGAAAATACCATCTACATCGGACGTCGATAACGAAGAGCTGTTTGTTTTGTTTACTGTACTACAATTATCATATCTATCTGTAAACTGTTTTGCGCACATATAGAATTGCCCGCAGTAAACGGTCAACGACCATGGGCCTTGGAGTAGGAGCCAACCGCGACTCCGAACGAAGTAAAAGATCTTGTGTTCGCGTTTTGTGTTTAATTCTTCCGCTGCGTAATTTCTCTAACTCTAATCTGAACGATTTACGAACGATTTACGATATTCACCCCCCCCTCTATCGTTTCTCTCGATCCAACAGTCTACATATAGATATGTCAGTGAAGTTCTTACTGCAGCTTAAGTGCGATGTTCCTTTGACTTGCGGTGTTCAAGTCATCTTGGTCATGGAGATTTATACTTTGACATCTTAAGCAAGCATCTCCAAGGAGGTGTGGACCCAAGATGATTGGGTATAAGCCGAAGTGCCCGAAGATGTTTGAACAGCCTATAAAGGATTCACCACTCCTTACGAGGAGATGTATAACCGAGGCCTATCATCGGATTGTTACTCGAAGCCTCTGGCCAGAGCATGACATGTTCAGAGTATGAATCTCTTAAATACATGAGAGTAATTAGAATCCGTAGGACGAGAAAACATTACTTGGGCTAGGTGTGACGTAGTCAGCCTAGTGGGGACTGACACACATAGACCATGTCCTGAACCAAGTGGGTATAAGATGGTGAAGGGAATGGGGCATGATTCATTATAGTTGCTAAAGGGTTTCAGAATTATTTCTGAGGTCAACCGTTGATCTTTCGATTAATTAGGGATCATAATGTACTACTAGGTGACACTCATGATCGTTCTATAATTGATTAATTATAGACGACCAACATAAATCGAAAGCCTATTTAGTCACATGTACTACGAGTAATCCGAGGGATTTAAAACGAGTTGAAAATTGGATTTTCCAATCAAGAGAGATTAAGTTTGGTTGAGCCAAGCGATAAGTCGAATCTGAATTTTTCAATGACGCATCGGAAGCGTAAAATGGCTAAAGTCTTTTGAAGACTTAATAGATGAATTAAATAAGTTTAATTCATTGGGGCTTGGCTTGGATGGGCCGGCCAAAGAGGGCCTCCATCCTCTTTGATTTGTCGGCCACAACAAAGGGAGAGAACCAAGTTTTTGGTTCAATTTATAAAATAAACCAAGTGTGGTTTGTTTTATAAAATTATGGATGATATAAATTTTTATATAATAAACCAAGGTTTGGTTTATTTTTCATGGAAATTAAAATGAACCATAGATTGGTTTATTTTATAAAATCAATCATGGATTGATTTACCATGATAAGGAAATTTATTCCATAGGAGAGAAGATTTTTATCATGGATTAAAATATGATTTTAACCATGATATAAAATCAAACTTGGCATGATGGAATAAGTTATTCCATATTTGAGAGGCTTGATGGTTGAAAGGCCACTATATAAAGGACCCAAGGCAAGGCTTGGAGGTAAATCATAGAGATGAAGGCATAGGCTCTCTCCCTCTCTTTCTCTCCTTCTCTTCTCCCCTTCTTGCCGTGCGCCAACCAGCCCCAAGAAGGAGCACCAGCCGGCCGCCCCTGCCCTTTCCCTGCCGACCACCACCTGCTGCCGGAGAAGGAAGCTCCGGCCATCTCTTGGCCGGAAGAAGGTGATGCCGGAATTAGAGTTTGCCGCAAGGATCTTTTTGCCGCAAGCCTCTTCTTTTGCTTCGCCGGAATTTTGATTCCGGCCATCCTTTTGTGGTTAGTCTTCTGACTTCTCTCTTGGTTTTTCTTGTCGCATTCTCGGAGAATCTAGTAGTTCTTGAGAACACGAAACTCGTGGCTTTGCGAAGTTATCCTAAAGATACTCGGCGTGGACGCGAATAGAGGCGGAGCTTCCAAGGGACGCTTACGGTTGGATCTCGTCCCTTCCTTCGAGTTACGTGAGGTAATACGTAAATTACTTTATGTTTCTGCAAAATTTTAAATATATGATCATGTCTACACAAGATAAAATTTCATGCTTAGATGTGTGGTAAATAATTTGAGAAATTATTTATGCTAAACCTTCCGCTGCACGTAATTAATTTTAAAATTACGAACCCGCATCCATGTCAACATGCACCCGGTCCAACAGTGGTATCAG
>JAGFNQ010001198.1:185818-316397 GCA_024364735.1 Boesenbergia rotunda | reverse complement strand
GTAGCCTACCAGTGGAGAAGCATTGCAAAGTTCAACAGACTAGCTCGCCTCTGCCCAGAGCTAGTCAGCACAGAGAAGGAGCGAGTCAGACTGATGCTTCGCATGCTGAACCCGGAGATAGCACTCAACGTGAACAGCGGGATGCACCGACCCCAGACCAGCGAGGAGTTAGTCAGTAGTGCTCTAATCTCAGAGCACTACCTGAATAGCATCAAGGCACAGCAAGCACAGCAGAAGCCAGTCCTGACTGAGAACAAGACAATAGGAGGACAGAAGCCTCAGCCAAATAACCAGAACTGGAAGAATAAGAACCACAAAAGGAAGCAGTGGCCTGGCAGCCAAAAAGGAAACTCAGAGAACAAGCAAGCTAGGTATCCACCTTGTCCTAAGTGTGGGAGGACCCATCCAGGAGCGTGCCTTTTGGGTGCAACTGGATGCTACTCATGTGGACAAGAGGGACACAGATCCAGAGACTGCCCAAACAAGTTTAAGGTACTTCCTCAGCAGTCCGTACAGCATGGAGGCAAGCCTCAGTTACACTACATGCCTACTATACTGGAGGGACCTCAGATCAGTCAGAGAGGGTTGGAAGCAGCACCAGTTCCAACCAATGCCAGAGTCTTTTCCCTCACGAAGGAAGAAGCTGCCAGCGCCTCCACGGTCGTAACAGGTCAAATAGTTATTTTACAGCATTTAGCTACTACACTGTTTGACACTGGGGCGACCCATTCTTTCGTATCAGTACCTTTTGCTAGTAAGTTACAGGTGCCTACAGAGAGTTGGGAATCCAGATTCCTGACAACTCTCCCTTCAGGGGAAATCATGGAGTCCACCCAGAGGCTCCGGGCTGTGCCAATCAAGATTTCAGACCGAGAGCTATATGTCGATCTGATAGTTCTTGCGATGCAGGACTTCGACATCATACTGGGCATGGATTTCCTCAGTAAGTACAGCGCTTCAGTGGACTGCCGTAGAAGGAAGGTGGTTTTCAGCCCAGAGGGAGAACCACCATTCGAATTTCAAGGAGCCCCAAGGAGGAAGACTCAGAAATTTCTCTCAGCCTTGGCAGCCCACCAGATGCTAGAGCAAGGGTGTGCTGGTTTTCTTGCACACATAGTGGACTCAGAAGCAAAGAAAGAACTCAAGCAGGAGGATGTACGGGTAGTTTGCGAATATCCAGAAGTGTTCCCAGAAGAATTACCTGGACTACCTCCCAATAGAGAAGTGGAATTCGAGATCGAGCTAGTGCCTGGTACCGGTCCGGTCTCGAAGGCCCCATATCGTATGTCTCCAGCAGAGTTGAAGGAATTACAAGAGCAACTCCAGGAGCTACTAGACAAGGGCTTCATTCGCCCGAGTCATTCACCCTGGGGAGCTCCTGTACTTTTCGTCAAGAAGAAGGATGGGTCTATGCGTCTGTGCATAGACTACAGAGCTCTGAACAAGGTGACCATCAAGAACAAGTACCCTCTTCCTAGAATAGATGATTTATTTGATCAGCTCAAAGGGGCTACAGTGTTCTCGAAGATAGACCTACGTTCTGGGTATCATCAGCTAAAGGTTAAAGAAAGTGACATTCCCAGGACGGCCTTCAGAACAAGATACGGCCACTATGAATTTGTAGTAATGCCTTTTGGAGTAACCAATGCTCCAGCAGTCTTCATGGAGCTGATGAACCACATCTTTAGGGAGTATCTCGATAAATTCGTCATTGTGTTTATTGATGATATTCTCATATACTCACAGACTCCAGAGGACCATGCTACACACTTGAGGATAGTGCTGCAGATCCTTCAGCAGGAGAAGCTCTATGCAAAATTCTCAAAGTGTGAGTTTTGGCTAAATCAGGTGACCTTTCTAGGTCACATTGTATCCAAAGAAGGCATTCAAGTTGATCCAGCCAAGATAGAAGCAGTCAGCAACTGGTGTAGACCCAAGAGTGCCAGTGAGATCAGAAGCTTCTTAGGCCTGGCAGGATATTACAGAAAATTTGTGGAGGACTTTTCCAGGATAGCCTCTCCACTCACAGCTTTGACCAGAAAGAACAAGAAGTTTGAATGGTCAGATAAATGCGAGCACAGTTTTCTAGAGCTGAAGAAGAGACTGACCAGTGCTCCCATCCTGACTGTTCCAGAGAGTGACAAGGCCTTTGACATCTACAGTGATGCATCCAAGATGGGCCTTGGAGCTGTCCTCATGCAAGATGGTAAAGTAATAGCATATGCCTCCAGACAGCTCAAGGACTATGAGAAGAATTACCCTACCACGACCTTGAGCTAGCAGCTGTGGTTTTTGCACTGAAGCTTTGGAGACACTACCTGTATGGAGTGCAGTGCAGAATCTTCACAGACCATCAGAGTTTGAAGTACTTCTTCACTCAGAAAGATCTGAATATGAGGCAGCGCAGGTGGCTAGAGTTGGTCAAAGATTATGACTGTGAAATCCTCTACCACCCAGGTAAAGCTAATAAAGTGGCAGATGCACTGAGCAGAAAATCCTGTGCGGCACTGATGTCCTTATCATCACTGTCTCTACCACTTCAGAAAGAAATAAAGAATTTTGGAGTCGAGGTAATAATTGGGCAACTTTCTGCATTGACCTAGAGTCAACCCTACTTAAGGATATACAAGAAAAGCAAGATCAAGACCCAGAAATCCAGAAGATCAAGCAGGGGATCCAAGAGGCAGAAATTCAGAGTTTCGAGTATCAGATAGTGGCATCCTCTATTTTGGAGACCGCCTTTGCGTCCCCAATGATGAGGAACTAAGAAAGAATATTCTAGAAGAGGCCCACAGTACCCCATACTCTATGCATCCTGGTTCTACCAAGATGTATCAAGATTTAAAGAAAGATTCTGGTGGTCTGGACTCAAGCGAGACGTGGCCAGATATATCAGTACCTGCTTGACCTGCCAGAGGGTCAAAGCGAGCACCAGAGACCAGGAGGAGTTCTGCAGCCTCTTCCCATTCCAGAGTGGAAGTGGGAAGAAATATCCATGGACTTTATCACAGGTCTTCCAAGAACCACCCATGGACACGATGCAATTTGGGTGATAGTGGACAGATTGACCAAGTCTGCCCACTTCCTAGCCATCAAGTTATCGCATTCGGTAGAGCAATTAGCACAGCTGTATGTGAAAGAAGTAATCAGGCTTCACGGAGTCCCGAAGTCGATCGTTTCTGACAGAGATGGGCGATTCATCTCCCATTTTTGGAGGTGTGTTCAGGACGCCCTAGGCACCAAACTTCAGTTCAGCACAGCCTTCCATCCCCAGACAGATGGACAAACAGAGAGAGTAAATCAGATTTTAGAAGACATGCTCAGGGCTTGTGCGTTGGACTTTAAGGGTAGTTGGTGCAAATTTCTGTGCTTAGCTGAGTTTGCCTACAACAATAGCTATCAGGCCACCATCAGGATGGCACCTTATGAGGCATTATATGGCAGGAAATGTAGATCACCCATATGTTGGCAAGAAGCTGGTGAGAAGAAAGAGATGGAGTCAGGACTAGACAGCCAGACTGAGCTTATAGATGAGACCACTCAGGCTATCCAGACGATCCGCCAGAGGATTGAGACTGCCCAGAGTCGACAGAAAAGTTATGCTGACACACGCCGTAGACCACTTGAATTCGAAGTTGGAGATTCAGTATTTCTCAAGGTCGCTCCTATGAAGGGAGTGATGAGATTTGGTAAAAAGGGTAAGCTAAGTCCTCGCTACATAGGACCCTACAAGATCATAAAGAGGGTTGGTAAGGTAGCATATGAGCTGGATCTACCAGAGGATATGTCAGCTATCCACAGTACCTTTCATGTCTCTATGCTAAAGAAGTGTATTCACGACCCTAGCCAAGTGATTCAGCCTCAGTCAGTACAGATCCAAGAAGATCTTAGTTATGAGAGCAGACCGACACAGATAGTGGACAAAGCAGTTAAAAGATTAAGAAACAAAGAAGTGCCACTAGTGAAGGTCATCTGGCAGAATCAAAAGCATGAAGAGGCTACTTGGGAACGTGAGGACAGCATGAGAGAGAGATATCCAGAGTTATTCTAAGTTCGAGGACGAACTTTTTATAAGGTATGGGGGATTGTAACGCCCCAAAATTTCCATTTTTAGTTTTTAAAGTCCTTAGAATTATTTAGAAATGGTTTAGAAATATTCTAGATATTTTTAGGAATTTTTAGAGTATTTTTATGGAATTTTCCGAGTCCGTTTGGTATTTTTGGAAAAAGAAAAAGAAAAAGGAAAAAAAAGCCAAAAATGGAAAAAACTAATTAAGGGCAGCCGGAGATCGAACCTGCGACCACCACGAGACCAAGGGAGCGCGCGGCCAGCTGGGCTAGGTATCAAGCACAGAAAAGGAAAGAAAGACAAATATTTAAGCTGTGGTTAAGTTAATCCGCCCCTTAAGTATAAATAGCTAATTAAAGAGAGAAGTTTTATTTTCTCTCAAACCCTCTCCCTCTCCCAAGTTGCGCCGACTCTCTCTCTCCCTCTCCTCTCTTGGGCGACACCAACACCAAGCCAAGAGGGCCGGCCGAGACCCTTCTCCAAGAGATAATCCTATATTCGGGATCCCCGCGACGAGAGGAACGCGTAGACGTGAAGAATTCTCCGAGATCTCAAGTTTCTTCCGAGTTCTAGACGTCAATCTTGGTTGTAAGTCCAAGATATCAATGTAAGTACTGCTCACCTGCAGTAAGAGGCGGTTTTTCCGCGAGAATTTCCTTTAAAAGTTTTTAAAAGAGATATTTCTTTTAGTTTTTAGTTTTTGCATGTGATCTTAGTTCATTATATGCTTATATATTTTATTGAGTGCCCTATATGAGATTAGGGACCAAGAAAAGCTATGAGAAAAGAAAAGAGAAGATAAAGATAAGAAAAGAAAAGGCCAAGGCCTTAAGAAATCCCCAAAAGTCAAGACTTAGGGATTTTAGCACGCAAGGTGCTCCAGAAAATGCCAAGGCATTTACAGATAAGAAAGAAAAGAAAGAAAAGCTATTTTATTTTATAAGGCCAGTACCCGGCGTCCAAGGGCGTCGTTAAAGAAATCCAGGTGTCCAATTCCAAGGTCTTGGCCCTGGTAGACCAAGGTCTGCTCTATTAGGATTGGTGGCTCGCTACCCCAACCTTTTAGGGAACGCGCATGAGATGGTACTTACGTCTTCAGTGGATCCAAGTGATTATTATTTTCAAGTATATGCTTTAGCAAAGTTTCGAAAGTTTAAGAAAGTTTTCAAAAAGTTAAAGAATAGCTAAAGTTTCAAGTTGAGCCAAGAAAAGTAAATTGAGATTTATTATTGCTTGAGTATGCATGTTTTGAGTTATACATGTTCTTAGTTTCCTTTCAAGCATATTAGTATCTCATATGATTTTCAGTTTGATCTAGAAGCATGTTTGCACATTTCGAGTTTTTGTGAGCTAGATAGTACTTACTAAGCTTTTTGCTTACTAGTTGCATTTCCTCTTATTGCAGATAAAGGTAAAGGCAAGCAATTCTGAAGGAAGGCGACGAGGCGGTGCTGAGCAAAGTGTGTGTGGTGGCTGATTATGGAGAGATCTTTGAGACGAGACTATTTAGTTATTTGAATTGCAATGTTTAAGATTATTCAAATTTCAAGTTCTTGCTTATGGAGATTATAGAGTATTTGAGTTTTGGATAGTTTTACATGCTCAATTGCTTAGAGTAAAGATTCCATGTCATTTCATTTAGCTTATATATTTTTATGATTTCATTGGATAAGTAGAAAAGTGAGTAGTTAGAGATATTGATACTTTGTTAGAGAAAAAGGTGTTTGTGCCAAGATAGTATCAATTTCCTTTTTGAATCAAGTTTTCATTTCTTAAGTATGTTTAGAAAAGTTGTTTTCTCATTCCATAATGCCATAGTGATGTATTAGAACTTTGTATGATGAGTTTAAATGGTTAGAAGTCAAGATTGGTACAAACTCTATTGTTAAAGCTTATATAAACTTGTTTAGTTTATTTTCTTCCATAAAAGTTTTAAATTCAAGTTTATGGATTCGTTTGATTGGCTAAATTGTTTAGGAAACTATCATAGAGTGTAGAAATGGTGTCATGATTGCATATGGCTCGAAATATTGGGTTTGGTGGAGAGTTAAAGCAACTGCCGAAAACCTGTAAAACTGCTTACAGGCGTATCAGTCGACTGCCACGTCATCAGTCGACTGATACCCGGCAGTTCAGTTGAGTGAGGCAGGTTCCAATAAATGCCATTTTGCGAGCTTTTGAGATAGGAAGTGTGATATATTATTATGCATGATTGCTTAAGTTAGAATATAATTGTTAGATGAATTTAAAAGTTTAAAAAAAAAGATTTCCGCATTTTTCTGTCATGTATCAAAAGTAGAGAAGTAGAGAAAAGTAACGATCCGTCTAAGGCAGAGAAGGCGGGTCGCTACAGTTGGTATGTAACGACCCGGCCCTGTCTAACTGTTGGCCGTGTCGTTACTCTACTAGTGGTCTTCCCGCCCCTGGCCAGCGGGTTTTTTGCCTTCCTCAGGATTCGAACTCTAGACCTCCAGGCTAAAGTACTAGAGTTTATGAATCCTGATACCAATTGAGCTGCAGCTCAATTGGTATCAGGATTCATAAACTCTAGTACTTTAGCCTGGAGGTCTAGAGTTCGAATCCTGAGGAAGGCAAAAAACCCGCTGGCCAGGGGCGGGAAGACCACTAGTAGAGTAACGACACGGCCAACAATTAGACAGGGCCGGGTCGTTACATAAACTTTTCTTCTGTTAATTCCCTGTTCGATTTTTGACATTGTAAAATATCCCATTAATCGTGACATATTTGATATCTTTACTACTATATTGATAAAAATCTAAAGCCAATTAAACTCCAATTAACATATGCTTGATGAATCTGATCAACCTTGAGCTACGATGGATTGGACCAACGAGAAAAACACGAATCGAATGAAGATATCTAATTATATCTCTCGATCCACATCCGTTTCACGCCACTGATCACAGGAAGCAGACTGCGGGAGAACAAAGCATATATTTTAAAGGCGATACCCTTTCTGTGGTTTGCTAGCTAGAAGCCAAGCCTTAATTATAATTAATAACCCATAAGCTTTGCTTTAAATCTGAGGACCGACAGAATCTATTCCAATATCGAACGGCAACTTAATCCATCCCTACCACTTACGAGTGCACTCGAACGAAATGCAATGCAAGGCGCCTAGCTAGCACGTACGTCGCAAAGAAGAGCATGCGTGTGTGTTTGGTGACCATGTTTTGCTCGTTTTATTTGCTCATATATCTATTACTCTTTCCACATTGCGTATATTCCTCTTGCCATCGATCAACGCAAAAAGCACACGGTTCTTTAGCACAAGTTACTTTGCTAATGATATGATCATCAAAACGTATTTTTCATGGATACCTATTTTTTTTTTAAAGAGCTTTGAGACGGTCAGTGAATGACATGATATTTTATATACATAAATTCGATTGTCACCCGGATACAATTGGCGAGCTTCGGCCGCTGCCCCGAATCAAATTATACCCTGCGGGGCAAGAGCGTAGTCAGACTTTCAAATTAGATGGGGCTAACTGTGATTGAAGATATTATAATGGAAATTAAAATCTTTTCCATTTTACTGTGAAGAAGAACAAAAAATGACGGCGTGCGTCGTGCAACAGATGTGTGCGATGGGGAGTTAATTGGTGATTTTGATTAAAGTTTTTTACTTACCTTAATTGGTAAAATATATAGTTTTTATTTAATTAAAATTTTTAAGTTGATTTTGATTTAATCAAACTTTATAATTGAAAAAGATTGGGTTGAATTGTGTTTTAGTGGGGGTATATATATATATATATATATATAAAAGATTTTGATGTCCTGCGGATCGTTCCCTGTGGACCCCATGCAGACCACGGCGCCACAACGCCTGATCGGTCACTGTGACCGATCAGGCCATTGCCTAACCGGTCACAGTGACCGATCAGGCACCGATCAGGCAATGGCCTGATAGGCCACCGGGAGCTCGGGAGCGTCTCCGATGGGTTCACTCGTATCCCGACGGGTTCATCGTACCCTCTAGGTTCATCGTACTCTTTAGGGTTCATCGCTCACCCCCCTGGGTTATAGTTTTGTTCGGGGGCGGCGGTCGAAGACCGCCGATGGTTCCGATCGACACGAGAGCGGCGCTCGCCGTGCGTACCATGCGTGACCGATCAAGGAAGTCCCTGATCGGTCGTCCGCCCACGGTCCGCACCTGATCATTCCTCTATATATATATAATTTTGATATTGTACGCTACTAGACAAAACGCTCCTATGCGCTACATACATTTTGGTTTTTATTTTATTTTTCAAAATTCAATTTTTCCTCAAATAAATCACCTTTTTTTTATAAAAAAAAATAACTTTATAAAATTAATTTATTCTCTCTGCCTCCCCTCTCTCGTCCATTTTCAAAGAAACGACCAATCCTTCGCCGTCGCGCCCATCGGCGGTGGCCGAAGCGCACTCCTATCCTCACTCGCCGATCATCTTCTGACGGTCGATCCTCTCCTGCAATGTTGACGGTTGCGACGGGTGACGACGGATTCACCTATCCCTCACCGGTTATAATTTTGTTCGGGGGCGGTAGCCTTCGCAGCCGCCGGTGGACACGACGGTTAAGGATTGATTGTTTCTTCGAAAATGGACGAGAGAGAGGGGAGACAGAGAGAATAAATTAATTTTGTGTGAGAGAATATATATATATATATATATATATATATATATATATATATATATATATATATATTGTGAGAGAGAATTGGGTGGGGCTGGAGCCCACCCTAGCCCAGGTGTGGCTCCGCCCCTGCTGGAGGTACGATTAATCCGTCGAAGATTATTATATGCAAAATGTCACGTACAATTATTCAATGAGCTTTTGTTTAAGATTTTTTATTTAACATATCATTTTCTTTTTTTTAAAGACTTAAAATTTAGAGTGCAATTCGATCTTTATTTAGCTAGAAGGATAGTGTTTTAAAATTCAGGAACTATGTATCATATTTCTAAAACAGGATAACAATTTTTTTTAAATATTGAGTTAAATATTAAAATTTTAATAGTGGTATATTAATATTAAATGTTAATTATCATTTAATTATGCATTATTTTTGATAAAGTGTATAATGCCAAAAAAACATATTATATAATTTTTAAGAATATAAGATGCATGCCTTTTTTCGAAAGAGTTTTTTATTTTTTATTTTTTACGGTATTCGATAAAGTGTTGGTCAAAAGTTGGATGCCTGCCAAATATTATATAATTCATAAAAAAATATATTAAGAGTTTTTTAATAACTATCAAATTCATCCTATTTTAATTAAATTTGGATAAAAATTAAAAGTATTTTTAATTAAAAACTTAAAATGACGTTTTTTATTTCATTAAAATAATACTTCATCTTGAAAACACTATTATACATTTCTCAATAATATATATTTTATTTTAAAAAGAAACATAAAAATATTTTTAAAATTTAAAATAGATTCAGAAGGGATAAAATATTTTAATGATAAATAATTTTTTTTTACTATTTTTATTGTCCATTAAAATTTGAAATTAATTATTATTATAATACTGCACTGCGCACGTTTCCTTTCCTTATAAAGGCGGGAGCAGCAGATGGAGGGAAGCCATCTGGAAAGAAACGATTAAAACGAGCGGTTCGCCACACCCGACCCACTCGCGTTACTTTGCCCCGGAATTAGATCCAAAACATGGCGGTGTATGAGCTCATCGCGGCCGCCGACGACGGCAGCACCGCCGCCGCAGATCCGAACCACAAAGCCCTCTCCGTCGTCGCCGACAGCGACGACGACGCGCATCGGCTCGCGCACGTAGACCTCGAAAGGGGCGGCCGGTAAAAGCATCGCGGCGCCGGACAAGGCCGAGTTCGCCCCCCTGAAGCGCGCTCCGCGCCTCGTCTCGCTCGATGTTTTTCGAGGCCTCACCGTCGCGGTACGTACGTTTCGATTCCGGCTTTCACTTTGATTTCCCGGACTTGTTCCGATCGCCATTCGCCATCGTGATTCGCTAAAGATTCTCATTTATGTCTCTTCTTATTTGACAATGCCATCGATCTGGGTTTTCTTTTGCCGGTTACTCTGCGTCATTGAATCCGTCGCCAATTCGCCATTACTTGTATTCTTCTTATTTGAAGAATAGATGCAGTATTAGTGCTACAAATGGGTGGATTTTTGTTAACTTGTCAAAATATCCTGCTCTCCGTTGCGTGATTTTGAATTCATTGCTTTCCCTGGAAATAAAGGGCTCAACTTACTCTTGTTGCCAGTTAATGTGCACGAATGCTTGCATTCTTCTTCTTTTGTCTTTTAGATTTTGTTTTGTACAAGATAGATCTACTACTAGACGATCCAGACACTGCACACAATGCCATATATCACATAAACCCTCCTCCCAAAATGCAAATCCATCAATTTCTCCCATCTAAACAAAAACTCGAACACCCTTGTCAGCATTCTCTTTTTTGGAGCCTACGGAATGGAACAACAGACGTGACTAGTGACTTCATTTCTCTCACAAGGCAGGTAATTTCTGGCAGTTGCAGGCATTGCCGTGGCTCAGATAATTTCTGGGGCAGAGCAATTACAGATTGAGTTGAGTGAGTGAATCAAGTTCCTGTCACAGATAGGTTGGTGAGCAGAGCAGTAGAGTAGAGAAGTAGGTCATGAGCACCTAAGGACCGATTTTAAAGAATCTCTGTCCCTGTGGCACTAATGGTGCCATTTATTGTCAAGCCTGTGAACCCTTGACTAATTTGCATGCACTGCATTCCACGTCAGGTGTTTGACAGCGTATTTTGCTAAATAATATTCAATTTGTGTTTGGCTAACAAAAATAGCAGTAGATGCGTGGAGTGACCCACACGACTGTGCCATGTATAGTTGTTAAGGTTGGTGCTTCCCCCACCTAAGTTTCTTCTTTTTATTCTTTTCAATCTTTTGATTGGATGTTTGGGACTTCTGCTGCACAATTGGTAAAGACATGTATTAATGGAGGGTCATTTAGATCGTTACTCGTTGCTTCTTTTCCCTCGTTGTTTGTCTAATCAAATAGATATTGTTGCTTTTATGGGTTAGAACCATCATCCTTTGGCAGAAAGTTCTCCAGCTTTAGCTTGCTCTAATAGTAGTGTCGTTATAGATTTGAAGCCCCGGCCTTTGATGAAAAATTCTCCACACCTAACTTACTTACGGCTAGACTATGCAATTATAAGTGTAATATTTGCCAAAAAAATCATAATCGCATTTACAAATCAATGTATTCTCAACCACAGGAAGCCAATAAGTTCAACTGGTTAACTTGAAAACAAGAAGGTCAATCCCAGTCTTATTGAATTAGCAACATTGTATGCCGATTCAAATGGAAAAAAAATGGAAACCAGTGGGTGGCTCAGTTCAAAGCGTGGTCTTGTTTTCGGATGTTCAATAGAAAAGGGCTTTTTTCTAAAATTGGTGTACTTGAGATGGGATTTTTGACGCAATTTATTTATTGTGACATTGGTCACTGGTCCTCCAAGTCGGGTTGGAAGCCTAAGTTGGGCAGATTCAGGTTGGGTTTTGAAAATTTCCATCTTTCGATATGTTAAACTAATGCTGAGCAAGTTTAAGTTGGAATCTAACAACATATCTACTGCAATTGCATGCGTCAGTATATCCAACTTAGTATTTTAATAGTGGTCGTGGCGGCTGCTTAGGCACCGCCTAGGTGGGAGGTGGGCATCAACCACACCACCTCAAGCTGAGGTGGTGCTTTAGGTGGTAACTCACCTTATTCTGCCACCGTGGGGCTCAGAGGCGTCATCTGGGCCTGGTGACAGGCTTGGAGGCGTCACTCGGGCTTGACGATAGGATTAGAGGGGTCGCCTGGGATCAGCGATGGGAATGGAGACGTCGCCCAATCTTGGCAACGAGCCTCGAGGGGTCACCTGGACTTGACGGCAAGTCCGAAGTAGTCGTGCGGTCCTAGTGATGCATTGAACTCATTGCTAGGCCGAAATAGAGTACGTGGATAAGTTGTAAGTTACTGTTTAATCAATTACTTTAGGTTAATAATTTTAATCAACTTCTAGCTATGATTGGGATAATTTAAATATACTTAATTAAAGCCTAATAAAATTATCTCATTAATTTATTATTATTATTATTATATGTATATATATATATAATTATATATTTTATTTTTAAGTATTTAGATTAAATTTTTAATTAATATATTTTATTAAAAGTAAATGTTATAAAGAATAATTATTATTTATAATATTATATATAAAAAATAGTTTAAAAAATTTAACCGCCTAAGCACTCACTAGGCACCGCTTGGCGGCCGAGGCGGTAGGCGGTCATTAGCCATCCCACCACCTCCTACCGCCATTTACATCACTAATCCAACTATACATCAGGCGTTGGTTTTCTACCAATAGGTCCTTAATCCCTACTATAAGTGAACTAAAATAGGTAACTGCATCACTAACGGTCCGGGTGATGTAGACATGGTAAAGTATTTTTTTTAATTTTTAAGTGTGAGGGTTGAAGACTTAAAGAACCAGGCTGGTCAGGATGGTTGACTGGCGGGAAGTCCAGTTGGGTCCGCGGGACCTGACAACTGGCTGAAGACCAAGTTGGTTGAGACTTGGCAGGAAGACCAGGGTGGTTGAGCCTTGGCAGGAAGTCCTGGTGGGTCAAGAAGTCAAGTAAAGATGCACAAAGGGTAAGTGAGGTAAGTCACTGGAGGAGCGAACCAGTGAGGACGCGTTCCCCGTCGAGGGAACAGCAGGCGTCGGTTCGACCTAGGGCTCCATTTTGGAGACCAAAGTCAGAACCAAGACAGCTAAGGCTGTATAAATCTAATAATTTATTATGTTATTGTGTTTTGGACTAACCCTGGATGCAGGACCGAAGGAACGTGAGTCTGCACCTCAGAGTGCCTCAAAGGAGTGAGGCAACTGCTGACCAGGGCGCCCGGAGTGTCCCGGGCGCCCCCAAGGTGAACACCAAACACACAATCACAAAGTGCGCCTCGACAGTACAAGCTGCGGGCGCCCCTGTGCTTCCGGGCGCCCCCGCTGCTCCCGGGCGCCCCCTGCGCTGCGGGCGCCCCCATGCGCACACCTCGAACCGAAACACCGCGAAGACAAGGAGATAGAACTTTGACCCGGTCAATCCGGGCGCCCCGAGCGCTCCGGGCGCCCCGGTCAAAGCGGATCCAGAGGATCAGACGCGACCGAGAGCCCTGCGGATCAGAGGCCACGTGGGGGGCGCCCCGGACGTCCCGGGCGCCCCCAGGCCCTATATAAAGGGCCCTCGACCCCATGCTTCGAACAACACTTCTTCCAACGCCTCAAAGTTCTTCTACGCTCGCGCCTTGCTCCGGAAACGCTTCACTTCGAGCCGACGACGTCCTGCTGCCCCGAAAGAGTCGACCTACTCTGGACGTCGGTAAAAAGAAGAACTTAATTTTTTAATATATATTTTATTGCATTTAATTACTTGAAAGTGTGGGGTTGTCACACTTTCAATTCTTTTGTACTCGCCTACTCTATCGGGGTTTACCGGTAGAGAGTTCTAGTGGATTGCCCAACGGAAAGGTCCGAGGGACCTGGGCCTTCGAGTAGGAGTCGCCGAAGGCTCCGAACGAAGTAAAACTCGTTCGTGTTTGTGTGTTCGTTTTTCGTTTCTTTCGTTTCCGCTGTGCACGCTTTTTAAAGCACTCTGATTTTTTAAAAGTCACGTGATTCACCCCCCCTCTCACGTGCATCGATCCTACATTAACCATGCAACTTGACACACAACTCATTTCTGGAAATTAATAAAGTACAGTAAAGTCAATGTCTAAAAGAACCTGTATCTAGAATTCCTGATCCTTCTCCTAGTCATACAAGAGAACCCAAAATGACTGGACAATATTATTTTTATTTTAAAGGAGTTTTGATTAAGAAGGGAGCATTTTTTTGTTGATTCTGAACATTCTGAGCTCAAAAGATGGAAACAAACTAAATTTTCAGATCAATACTCAACATTACTAATCTTTATGTGGATTCATTGCGATGGAATATACTAAACCTGTTGTTTCTGTTTTTTTGGTAAATCAAAGCAAACAAAGCATCAGAGTATATTAAAGGATTAAGTAATTGGATGTCAATCAATCCCGTTAATGCTGCAAATGAACATTATTTTGCATTTGAACAAAATATTGTTTATGTTAATGAAAAACACATATACTTTATGCTTGTTTTCTTTGGAGTGAAATTGGGATATGATTCTTTGCAATGTAAAATTCTTTTCTCTGTAACATTTTGTGTATCTTGTAGCTCATGATCTTTGTAGACAATGCTGGATCATATTTCCCTGCCATCAACCACTCTCCTTGGGATGGTGTAGCCCTTGCTGATTTTGTGATGCCTTCTTTCTTATTTATTGTTGGAGTGGCTCTTGCAGTTACCTGTAAGGTATGACAATTGAATTTCTTCAGTTCAAACTATGCATTGGATTATAATGAGATGCACCTATTGAGTTAGTACAAAAGGATGACTCTTTTTATATTTCCTGCTTAGAGAGTCCCAAATAAAGCCATGGCAACTCAAAAAGTGATACTTCGAGCAACAAAGCTCTTTGTAGTAGGTCTTGTAGTTCAAGGTACGTAATTTGTTATTTTTTACTACTTTGAAATAAAGGATTGTTAAATTCATTTATTTGAGGAAATTATTCTGTTCTCATCTTACTTCCTAACTTATTATTGTGTCAGGTGGTTATTTCCATGGTCTGTATGATTTAACATATGGAGTCGATATTTGGAGAATACGATGGATGGGTGTCCTACAGGTAGCTACTATTATGTTCATATATATGTTGGACAATTCATAGAAGCAAAGTGAAGCAAGAAAAAATAGACATGAAGAAATAGTGGATAATCTATTAGAGAAGATGAATTCATCCATGATGACCCTCGTGTTATATAAATGGAACAAGATATACAGAGGCATTTTAGTCATATTTTTAAAAATCTAGAAACTACGAACGCATGCACATAGAAACTCCAAACACTAGTATGTTTTCCATTGTATCCTGATTCCAATAATCATCTATAATCATTGAATTACTATGATAAATGCATTCTTTTGCATTGGTATGCATCTACTTCACTATATTATATCCTATGGTCCTATTGTTTTGGCCATATATAGTTTAGAGCTATACATATGTGTATAGATAAATAGATAGATAGCATAAATCTAAGTGTCCATACTCCCATCATCTTAGCACTGAGGATGCCACAAGGTACATTCATCGATATCATAATCTGACTTCAGCAGCCTACAACCTTCAGTGTCTATACTCCCATCATCTTGGTGCTGAGGATGCCATAGGGTACAATCATCAATATCATTATATGAGTGAGTTCAGCAACCTACTTGTTAATGTGATGCTAAAGATCACATCAATCGCATAGAAAAAACAATATTGAGATAATTGTTTCCAACTTAGTTGTACTGCCTTACGAGGTTAGTTAATCAGCGTGTTTTTTTTTCTTCTCACAGAGAATTGCAATAGCCTATCTGTTGGCTGCGTTATGTGAAATCTGGCTTAAAGGAGATCAGGATGTTCATTCTGGATATTCCTTGGTCCAACAATACCGACTGCAGCTGTAAATATATCTCTCCTTTGTGGCTATTGTTCTGAAATGTGTATGATCAATCTTAGATTCCTCTAACTTTATAGTGACTAATTCAACTGTATGTTTCATAACTTTAAAGAATCAGCACTCAAACGAAAGCGAGAGCTCTTTTTTTGCATTTAGCAAATTATAGTTGCGTATATACATATCATTCTGATGTTGGCGTGTTTCCACATAGGTTGGTGGGTCTTGCACTTACAACAATTTACATGGTTCTTCTATATGGTTTATATGTTCCTGATTGGGAGTACCAAATACCAGTGGCAGGCGTCACACTGAGGACCTTCTCAGTAAATGCGTTTCATAACATATCTACTTGATTGATGCTTAATTACTTAAGCCATACCTATGGTAATTTCGTTGATAAATTTCTAACACCCACTCTAGGTTAAATGTGCTGTGAGAGGTGATACAGGGCCTGCTTGTAATGCTGCTGGCATGATTGACCGCAGAGTCTTTGGCATCCAACATCTACACAGACACCCTGTGTATGGAAGAATAGAGGTATTGTATACACTGAGTTTTTTATTAACGGATCCCTCAATTTTGTGCTACATAACCTATTGGCTTACTCTTTCTTCAGCAATGCAGTGTTAACTCACCAGCTACTGGTCCACTTCCACCTGATGCTCCATCATGGTGCCAAGCTCCTTTTGATCCCGAAGGACTTCTTAGGTTCCTCTTCCAGCTGTTACTACCATATGTATCTCTGTGATATTTACCATGTGTGTGAAGCTAAATGTAAACTAGTTGGCGTTGCAGTTCTATGATGGCAATTGTTACCAGCTTGATTGGATTGCAATTTGGGCACGTCATCATACACTTTAAGGTAAAGTACAGGAACTTGGATCTTCAATTTGCCACTACTTGGGTTTGCATACGTCACACTGTTGAGCAAACTACAGGATCACAAGGAGAGGATTGTGCAGTGGATGATTCCTTCCTTTTGTCTATTAGCATTAGCTTTTTCATTGGACTTCTGTGGTACCCACGACATTGTCTTTCTTCCTATTGTGTCGATATGATTTTTGTGTTGTTCAGATATTCCCAACCAATTGGAATTGGTAATATTTGGTGTAGGCATGCATATGAACAAGGCTTTATACACACCAAGTTATACCTGCATCGCTGCTGGGGCTGCTGGGGTCATGTTCACCGGAGTTTATGTGCTGGTTGACATCTATGGCTACAGGAAGCCAACCTTGGTCATGGAATGGCTAGGGACGCATGCATTGATGGTCTACATTCTATTAGGTTGCAACATCGTCCCTTTATTTGCCCAAGGATTCTACTTGAGGGAGCCTGAGAACAATATAGTAAGTAAATAAAACCCAACAATTAAACCCTTCCATTGCTATAGATTGTGCTGACCTTTTGTTTTCACTTGGTATATGCACAGTTGAAGGTCATTGGCATTTCCTAAACATCATTTATCTCTTTTACCGCATTATCCTTACCTGGAAAGAAGTGAAGCACTGTTTCTATTTCAATCTATGGTAAGAGATGTCAAAGGGTCTAATGAATGAGGTCGAGGAGAATGCTTGAAATTATATATGGGAATATGCCAGATGTGACTCGTAAGTATTTTATAGGGTGCATATTATCTAACCAGGATCACTAAATTGGCAATTCTAAGTGTTTCAATTGAATGTTGTAAATGTGAGGTGATTTATTCAGAGTGATATATTGAAGAATGCTCTTCTAGCAAAACAGTACTAATGTATATGGAAAGGAAGTATCCAAATCACTTTAGTTGACATTCTGAGTTTGGTTTCTTTGAAATAGATAAGAGTAAATGGGGGTGTTTGCTCCAAATTCCATTAGTGCTGTTAAGGTCAGTTATAAGATGAGATGAGTCTTTTGACCACATTGTCTTGGTATATCTCTTATAGAGCTGAGCCAGAGGAATATAGTCGTTGGACAAGGTTTGAGGTGATGAATGTTAGACTTTAGTTCGGCTAGATGGAGAGGACAATCAGACAACACCCCAACTTGATTCTAGCATGAAATGAAAACAATTTAAAAGGTTATCAGAGCAAGTGTTGTGTGTGTTTTTATTTGGTTGATCATGAAAAGACTATATGCACAACAAAAATAAAATATAACAACATTAACATGTCTATATAAACATGATTTGAATATTTTGCTCCTACTCCATTCTAGGTGCTCACCACCCTTTACAAGTGGCCTTCAAACTATCAATTCTTTGGTCTTCATCTTAAAGTGCACTTCACTAGTCCAATTCATCTTTCGATGATCAATTCCAAATCCACCTTGTTACAGACCTATGAGCCATCAAACATAATCCATCCTATTTGACTGTGTCAAATATATGTTGAGAATGCCTAATATTATAATATAGGTGGTGATCCTGTCGCGAAGCGGGGTGGCGATCCCACGGGCCAGACGGTCTCCCTGGTGGCACGAGCCGGTGAGGTGGCAGAGAGCTGACCGCGCCTCGGCATGACACTGCAAAACAGCGACCGCCAGTAAACTCGCCGGGGGATTTCCCCGGTCAGGCACTCCGACGGTCAAGTCAGTATCCGCAGGAATAATAAGGGAACGGAATTGAATTGAGGCCAGAGATGCGAGAACTTACGCGCACATACCTGCGGTAGGGGGAGTGCCAAGCTTATATGACCGGGGGAGCTTACAACTCTTGTTCGTATTGATGAGACAAGAGTATGATATCTGTCAGCTCGTAAGGAGCACTTAGGAGTGGCGCGGCATAGCGCGGGGTGCTCGAGCAGTACGAGGGTACTGAATGTGTAGTACGAGAGTACTGGATGGGCGGACTGACCGCTTAGGAAATATCAAGGGTGAATAAGGTGTGAGAAACCTCATTAGCAGGGGCGTACCCTGGATATAATGACGTAGGGGGTGTAGGGGCGATATAGCCCATACCCCGAGCGTCGACTGGCGGGCCCGAGTGATGGGGACTGAGTCGGGTAATGGCCAGGGAGCGTGTGCAGCCACGCGTCCGACTGGTAGAATGGAAGCGCAGG
Source organism: Boesenbergia rotunda (assembly GCA_024364735.1). NCBI lineage: Eukaryota > Viridiplantae > Streptophyta > Magnoliopsida > Zingiberales > Zingiberaceae > Boesenbergia > Boesenbergia rotunda. The sequence goes on along the minus strand of JAGFNQ010001198.1, from coordinate 297,662 downwards.
ATAGGCCCTAGGTCGGGGGTTTGTCGAGGGGTGTCTGCCTGATTCTGTTAAGTATCTGGTTTGTGTGATGAAAGGGGATCGTGAACTGTTACGTACCCGCCTATGAAGTCTGTCCTAGCTCTGGGCCGGGGAGAGGCCTCGGAGTGTGGGCGGCTAAGCCTCTACCTGGTAGGATGACCGGTGGCCAGCTCACCCCTACCCTTCGGGAGGCCTTTAGGCTCGGGAACTTATTCGGGGACTCGACTACTGATCTGTCAGTCAACCCTTCCTGGCGCCAGGCTGGCTGGCGGGCCCAGCCTATGCACCTACCCGTAGGCAGGGTCGGGATCATAAGCGTCCCTCTCGAGTATAGTCGAAGGAGGCGGCGAGTCCGACTGACTGGACCATCGCCTGTGGAAGTAAGCCTGGCGCGCCGGGAAGACCTAGTTCTTCCTAGGAACCTCTTGTCCAACTTGTTGGAGCCTAGGGATCCCAGTTGGCCGGTGATGTCATGTCACTCGTCTCCTTGCCTTTTATTGCCCGGTATCTCTGAGCAGGTTGAAATCTCGGTCATTAATGCTTTCAACTGGGGGTTGTCCCACGTGTCTCTTTCCCATCCCTCCTCCAATCGTCGAGGTACTCACCGCTCGTCCCCCGAGGGACGAGGTTGGGCGCGAGGCACTTCATTTCCTGGGCCCCTCTGGGCCTGATCAGGCGGCTATTATTGCCTGCCGCCTCTGTCGTGGCCCACCATCGGGCGGTTCTGACGACCTGTGTAACTGAATAAATCCTTCCTTTTACCACCGCCTTTTTACCTTTCACTCCGGTGTGCCGCCGTCCTTCCTCCGGCTAGGGTTGCGACGCTGATAACCACCATTTTTGCTGATTATTTTAGGCTCTAAAATCAATGTTTGATCCATATTTTATATGCTTAAGTTTGCATTTGTATTAGGTTTCATGTATTCCCTTCATTTTGGCTTCTAATTCTAATCTTTGTATATTTGGGATATTTTTGGCACTAAATTTGGATATTATTTTGTAGGCTTCAATTGATCATGGACCTAGATCAAAAGTGGGTCAGACTTGAGTCAGCATTGGATCCAGATTGAAAGGATCAAGCATCGGATTATTAGGAGCCGTCCATTTCAGAGAATGGCTAGATCTGAGCCATCGGTCATCTTCTGGTCAATCCGAGTTCAAGATAGAATCAATCCTGACCATAGATCAATATCTGGAAATTTTAGCCAAATCAGAAGTCATCCGACCGTTGGATGAAGTCAAATTGATCTCAGCCGTCCGTTGCTTCCATCATTATATGGTTTGGCTGAGCTGTTTGATTGAATCAATTCAAGCTGTTTGGCTGAACCAAGACTGAACCGGATCCCTGACTGAACCGGGCGGCTGACTGAACTGATTCTCTGCTGGGCTGAGGCTGAGCTAACCAGAGCTGGACCGAACTCATTTGCTGGGTTGAATCCATTGAAGCTGCTTGGCCGAGCCAGAGCTGGACCGAGCCACGCGCAGCCACAAACAAAAGGGGGCCAGCCATTGCGAGCTAGGGCAGACGGGAGACGGGAGGCGACAACACAGAGACGAGGCTCGGGGGGTTCCTGACTTCTTCCTCTTCCTCTTCACCTTCTCCATCTCCTCCGGCCATTGCACGATCTAGGGCAAGGGGGTTCCGAACCCTAGCCGGCCGGAGTTCCATCATCGCCGTCTTCTTCACTGAGTTCCATCTCCACCTTTTCTCTGTCGGGGTTCGAAGAGAAGAGAGAAAGGAATTCTCTGTCGGGGTTCGAAGAGAGTTTCCTCCGTTTCATCACCGGCGACCAGAGGCTAGGGCTTTGGGGGTTCCGAGCTTTAGCTGAACGTAGCCGAACGCCATCCACCGCACGCCAACACAAGCTAGGGTTTTGGGGGTTCCGAACCCTAGCTGACATCTCTTCCATCTTCATCGCCATCAGTTCTTCACAGATTTCCGGGTTTCAATTCCGGCAGTTCTTCTACTTCCAGCATCAAATTTTCTTCAGCAATTCCTTCCAGCAGATGTTTTCTTCACAGCATTTTCAGTAGCTAGCCTTCATCTTCGCTCTAGCAGTTTCTTCTTCCTCAAATTTTGCAGAATTCTTTCACAGCAATTCAAATTCCAGCAGTCCATCCGATTTCCAAGTTCTGTGTTCCAATTTCCAGAAGTTCTTCCTTTAATTGATGCTTGTGGATTGATTTTAATTGTGTTTGAATGGTTGAGATAGATTGTTTGTTGAACGTTTGTACTGGATAGAACTTCTCTAATTCAAATTGCACCTTTTGGAAGTCATTTAGAACATGCTCAATTTGTGTTCGATCAAATGCCTCTTAGACAGTTAATTTCAATTGTGATGTTTCCTAGTTGTTAAACTCTTGTTTTGTGTTGCTCTTCCTATTACTTTAGGTTTTACGTCTTCAATTACATGCAATTAAGCTAGGTTAGGTTAGATTTCTTCAATGCTGTAGTTCTGCTCTATGTTTAGTTTCGTTAATGTTTAATTTCTAGTTATCCTTTTCTTCGCTGCAATTGTAGTTAGGTTAAATTAGATTTTATTACTTGCAATGTCTTTCCTTAATTAGATTAGATTTCATACTTGCTCTGCTATTCATTTCATAGTCATAGCTCTCAAATCCAAAACCCAGTTTCATATCCAAAAACCCAAAAGCAATAAGATACGAACCATGAGAATTATCATGCATTAACTACATTCGTTGGGAGACGACTCGAGTTACTCTATGCTACATTAGTTTAGAGGAATTCGGTACTTAAATTGTATTTGAAATCGTAACATGACAAAAACGGTTATCAAATTTGGCGCCGTTGCCGGGGAATGTAGTGGTGCTTGATAATTCTATCTTTTGATTTTGTTCTGATTGCTTTATCTTTTATATACGGTTGCTGCCATTTTTCTTGGTTGTTTTGTGACAGGGGTGTAGGTTCAAAATGTTTTCATCCACTTATCAGCAGCCGTGTCCACAGTTTCAGCAGAACCAACCATTCAATCAGCAACCAAATCAGTTTTTTCAGCCACCACAACAACAATTTGAGCAACCACAACAATTCCAACAATTTCAGCCAAATTCCAGCAATTTCCAGAATTTCCAGAATTTTCAGAACAGGCAGCCAATTTTCCAGAATTTTCAGCCCAATTTTCAGCAACCTTATCCACAAGATCAACCATTATTTCAAAATTTTCAACCAAATCAGAATTTTCAGAACGGGCAGCCACCATTTCAGAGTTTTCAGCAGCCCAATCATAGTTTTCAGCAAGGTCTATCAAATTTCCAAAGTAATTTCTAGCACCCTTTTGAAAATTTTCAGCATGGAAATAATCAATTTCAACCTCAATTCCAGCCATATCAACAGGGGCAACAATTGTGTCAAACATTTCAGCAAGAACCGCCTCAAAACCAGCCATTTTATCAGCCCACACAGCCCTTGAATCAAAATTTTCAGTCTTACAACCAAGGGTTTCAAAATCAGAATTTTCAGCCCTTGCCACAGAATTTTCCACACCAAAATCAGAACTTTCAAGGCTACAACTCCCAGCAAAGTTTCCAAGAATATCTGCTCTCCATAACCTCTGATAGTTGCCAAGAATATCAGCCCTTTAATCAGCCTCAACAACCATGTTTTCAACCAAATCAGCAAGCTCAAAATTTTCAGCCTACTTCATCCTTTCAAAATTAGTCAAGGAGCTATGCTAACCAAGGAGGCTTTGAGAATCTTAATGAGAATGAGGCACAACAACAAAGAATTGAGGAGATTTATCAACTAGTTGTACAATATCATCAAAGGCAGCAAAGACTTCAAGACATTGAAAGAGGCGTTGGACAAATTGCTAGTCAAATGAATCAAATGCAAGTTCAAGGTGACCCTAGTGCAGGGCCAAATCTTTCTTTAATGCATCTTGCAATTTTAGAAGAAGAAGAAGAAGAATACATTAAAGTCTGGGCACCTACAGCATGCATCCCTCCGGAGATTCCTACTCAAAATCCAATTCCAAATTTTTCAGCTCCAGAAGAAGAAATTGAAGCTCCACAGGACCCTTCTCATTTTCTATTTTGTGATGATAGCATTATTGATGGTCCTAATTTTGCTAATATTGTTGATGCAGATATTTTAGAAGAATGCATAGGAGATGATTCCATAGGTGTAGGGGATTGCACTAAGCCCCAGGGACCACCACAAGATTTAGATGATGAACCAGAAAGTGTAGGGACTTGCATGGTGGAAGCAAGCACCCAAGAATCACCAGTTGATTGTCCACCAGAGTCTGAGGCTGAAGAGGAGCATGTACTTGACCAGGAGGAAGCCATGGATACATCTACCCTTGTAGAACCTCCAGGTATTCTCCAGCACGCTCAGGTAAGTATTTCTCCCCTTTCTTCAGAAAAATGCAGTGAGGTACCTAGTGCTGATGTTATTGATTCTGATGAGTTTATTGATATACCTTGTGTAGAGATTGTTTGTGAAAATCCAATAGAGGTACCAAACATTGATTTTATTGATCATCATGCATTACTTGACACATCCATTGTAAATATGAATTGCGAAATAATTTTAGAGGCACCTATAATTGATGTTGTTTGCTATGATGAATCACTTGATACATCTTTTGTAGATATGGATAGTGAAAATTTTTTAGAAGTGCCTAAAATGGATGTTATTTATTTTGATGGATCTCTTGCTATATCATATGCTGAGGTTGAATGTGAGAAACTTATGGAAATATCTGAGATTGATTTGATTGGCTGTGATACATTGCTTAATACACCCTTGATTGAAAATAATTGTGAAATTTCTATTGATGAGCCAGAAATTGATTTCTTTATTTGTGATGAGTATTTGGATGAAAATTTTATAGGAAATGATTTTGAAAATTTTATTGAGGCACCAGAATTTGATTTAATTGAATATGATGCAGTTTTGGATTCATTTAATGCAGAGACTGAATTTATATCATTTCTTTCTGACCCTGAACACTTGAGAGAGGTATTACATTGTTTTGCAGGGTCCAGAAGACTCCAGGAGTGGGTGCTCCAACTGAACAGACTTCAGCCTCCTGGAAGGACTTCTGAAAGGCATAAAGAAGGAGGAGATTATTTTACTTTAATTCGAAGCACTCCAGTCCTTCAATGGCTCTTGAACCTAAATCGCCTTAGGCCACCAGAGAAATTTTTTGCAAAGTTCAAGTGTGGGGGAGTCCCAAATTTCTCAGCCACTCAGACACCTCCACTACCACAGTGGAGGCTACTTCTGGATAGGCTCCGTCCACCAGAATAAAGGGGAGTTTGTTCCTTTACTTTACTTTTCTTGTTTTTCTTTATGTTATACTCGCATGTTTGTTTACTTTTAGACTTTGCATTTATACTTTGTTTCCTCATTTTGCATTTTGTTTGGTCTTGAATAAACCTTGTTTGAATTCTAGTTTTATCTCCCTACATGTTCCTTTATTATGCTTTGAGAATCATAAAAGATAGTTAAGTCTGACTATCGAGTTTTGGTTTCCTTGGTATGCTTGGGGATATTAATTGCATTTAGTCATTTGTTGTGGTGATGGACTCTATCTTGTTGGATTAAGCATGACATTTTATTGATCACCTAGTGAGGATATTGCCATGCCTATCCTTAATCCTCTTATGTGTGATAGCATTTGTGATATTTGACACTCTAGAACTTGCTTTGATTCTTTTTGAAATTACAATAGCATAAGCTTACATGAATATGATAGAGGCAATCTTTCTTATTGAACTTTTAGTTTTCCCTCTCCTTTGTTATTGTCACTACTGGGCATTTCACCTATTACTTTCATATTTCATTGTCTCTACTTTATCAGATCTTTTCATTGTCATTACACTTTCACTGTCATATCTTTATTAGTTTATTCTTTCCTTGAGCATGCGATGAGAGCATAAGGTGATTGCATGATGAGTTACATTTTTATTTCTCTATTATCAGCCTCTATTATTGTGAGTTTTAGATGTTATCATGCTTTACTACATTGCCCGAGACGGTCAAGTTTTAAGTGTGGGGGGGAGACAAGTGTATATGGACGAATGCTGGTGTGAAAAAAAAAAAATTCTCCCTACGTAAAAAAAAAGGGGAAATCTCTCTATGTGAAAAAAAAGAAAGAGATATAAAAAAAAGAAAAAAAGAATAAAAAAAAATCTCTCTATGTGAAAAAAAAAATCCTCAAGCATTCGAGTTGAATTAGTGATGAACAAAAAGGAATATTTTCTTGATGTGTACTCTTTTGATATTATTGTTTAGAAAAATTCAAGAGTTTTGTTGTTAATCCATACATGCACTTTGAGAGATGTGGTAAATGGTTAATGTGTAGTGCATTGAGAATGTGAAAGGATAATTTTGAGTGTTGGAGGCTTGATTGAGTTGTTTATTTTGGCCTATTGTTTGAGTGTATACATCATGTTAATTACCCCAATGCTCTCATATTCTCTTTGATATTCTTTCATGCTCTCTATGATCTTATTTGTTATCTACCATTCTTGTTTTCTTGTAGCACTCGGTTTCATTATTATTCATTGAAAAGCCCTCTTGATTTGTGTACTTATGTTATAGTAGTGGAGAAGTAGAAGATAAGCAAGCATATGGTAGTGCAATGTCATGAATGTTTTGAGAGAACTCCACTTCCATATCTGTTATTTTTTTTGTGAGCATCAGTGCATATATACATCTTGTGAGGTTTTTGTCATGCTTAGTTTATTCAAGTTGATGAAATTACCATGCTTTTGACTTATGTGAGATTTGGAACATAAATGCATGGATTTTTGAGACTTGATGATCCTAAGTAACTTTCTTTTATTATTTCTTTAAGTATTGATAGGGGATGTAATGTTTGGGAGATATGCTATTTTCTTTTAGTTTTATTTACTTGTGCGAGACGCCCAAGAATAAGTGTGGGGGAGTTGATAACCACCATTTTTGCTGATTATTTTAGGCTCTAAAATCCATGTTTGATCCATATTTTATATGCTTAAGTTTGCATTTGTATTAGGTTTCATGTATTCCCTTCATTTTGGCTTCTAATTCTAATCTTTGTATATTTGGGATATTTTTGGCACTAAATTTGGATATTATTTTGTAGGCTTCAATTGATCATGGACCTAGATCAAAAGTGGGTCAGACTTGAGTCAGCATTGGATCCAGATTGAAAGGATCAAGCATCGGATTATTAGGAGCCGTCCATTTCAGAGAACGGCTAGATCTGAGCCATCGGTCATCTTCTGGTCAATCCGAGTTCAAGATAGAATCAATCCTGACCATAGATCAATATCTGGAAATTTCAGCCAAATCAGAAGTCATCCGACCGTTGGATGAAGTCAAATTGATCTCAGCCGTCCGTTGCTTCCATCATTATATGGTTTGGCTGAGCTGTTTGATTGAATCAATTCAAGCTGTTTGGCTGAACCAAGACTGAACCGGATCCCTGACTGAACCGGGCGGCTGACTGAACTGATTCTCTGCTGGGCTGAGGCTGAGCTAACCAGAGCTGGACCGAACTCATTTGCTGGGTTGAATCCATTGAAGCTGCTTGGCCGAGCCAGAGCTGGACCGAGCCACGCGCAGCCACAAACAAAAGGGGGCCAGCCATTGCGAGCTAGGGCAGACGGGGAGACGGGAGGCGACAACACAGAGACGAGGCTCGGGGGGTTCCCGACTTCTTCCTCTTCCTCTTCACCTTCTCCATCTCCTCCGGCCATTGCACGATCTAGGGCAAGGGGTTCCGACCCTAGCCGGCCGGAGTTCCATCATCGCCGTCTTCTTCACTGAGTTCCATCTCCACCTTTTCTCTGTCGGGGTTCGAAGAGAAGAGAGAAAGGAATTCTCTGTCGGGGTTCGAAGAGAGTTTCCTCCGTTTCATCACCGGCGACCAGAGGCTAGGGCTTTGGGGGTTCCGAGCTTTAGCCGAACGTAGCCGAACGCCATCCACCGCACGCCAACACAAGCTAGGGTTTTGGGGGTTCCGAACCCTAGCTGACATCTCTTCCATCTTCATCGCCATCAGTTCTTCACAGATTTCCGGGTTTCAATTCCGGCAGTTCTTCTACTTCCAGCATCAAATTTTCTTCAGCAATTCCTTCCAGCAGATGTTTTCTTCACAGCATTTTCAGTAGCTAGCCTTCATCTTCGCTCTAGCAGTTTCTTCTTCCTCAAATTTTGCAGAATTCTTTCACAGCAATTCAAATTCCAGCAGTCCATCCGATTTCCAAGTTCTGTGTTCCAATTTCCAGAAGTTCTTCCTTTAATTGATGCTTGTGGATTGATTTTAATTGTGTTTGAATGGTTGAGATAGATTGTTTGTTGAACGTTTGTACTGGATAGAACTTCTCTAATTCAAATTGCACGTTTTGGAAGTCATTTAGAACATGCTCAATTTGTGTTCGATCAAATGCCTCTTAGACAGTTAATTTCAATTGTGATGTTTCCTAGTTGTTAAACTCTTGTTTTGTGTTGCTCTTCCTATTACTTTAGGTTTTACGTCTTCAATTACATGCAATTAAGCTAGGTTAGGGTAGATTTCTTCAATGTTGTAGTTCTGCTCTATGTTTAGTTTCGTTAATGTTTAATTTCTAGTTATCCTTTTCTTCGCTGCAATTGTAGTTAGGTTAAATTAGATTTTATTACTTGCAATGTCTTTCCTTAATTAGATTAGATTTCATACTTGCTCTGCTATTCATTTCATAATCATAGCTCTCAAATCCAAAACCCAGTTTCATATCCAAAAACCCAAAAGCAAAAAGATACGAACCATGAGAATTATCATGCATTAACTACATTCGTTGGGAGACGACTCGAGTTACTCTATGCTACATTAGTTTAGAGGAATTCGGTACTTAAATTGTATTTGAAACCATAACATGACAAAAACGGTTATCAGACACCGTCTTCAGGCTCGACTTTTTCCTCCGATGATTCTTCTCATGAGTTAGGTTTCTTACCTTCCTTAGCCCCACATGGCCTCCTCGTCCAGCAACCCCCATCCGTGGTATGTCACCACGAGGTCTGTTCTCACCCGTGGTGATCTTGATGCCCTCAAGATAGAGTTTCACATTCCGCCTAACCATGACGTCAGGTTGCCTCCCCCTTCTAATCAGCCCGCCACACCTCCGAAGTACTACATCACCATTTCGTGGGATCACCTGCAGGCGGGGTTGCACTTCCCCATTTACCCTTTCATCGCCTTAGTGTGCCGCTACCTCCGCCTCAATCTGTCTCAACTAACCCCCAACTCCATCCGCCTTCTCTGTTGGTCGGTTGTTATTTTTCTGTTATATCGCCTTCCCCTTCAAGCCGAACTTTTTCACCACTTTTTCTATCTGAGGAAACAAGAATGGGGCGAATTTGCCTTCCAAGCTCGCCCCGAGACTTCCTTTCTCTCGCCGCTTCCTTCTACCAGCAGGGGTTGGAAGGAGAAGTTCTTTTTCATCCGCCCCGTGGCCTTCCCGACCTGGCCACTTAATTTCCAACGAGATTTTTCTCAAATGCCCTCTCATTACACGGATCCCCGGAAATTCCCCGCCTTCGAGCGTGCCCTCTCCCAATTCGGGGGTCGGCAATTCTCAGTTGGGCCACTCTTGGTCGAGAACATCTTGTCTGCGTTTGGTCTTAGCCCGGCGCCGTTCATCCGACCTGCTTCCCTATGTAAGCAATTCTTCCCTTTTTCATGCCCCTTACTGTTTCCTGACCTTTGCTTACTTGTCAGCCGAGATGATGTACCCGGCAGCTCCTGAGGGGGGTTACGGGTTGGGAACTGCTAAGGAGATGGAGGCGTGCCTTCGGATGGTGATAAAGGAGCAGCAGGCGCGCGTTGCGGAGCGGCGAGCCGTGCAAGGAGTGCGCACAGAACCGCTGGCCGAGCAGGAGGCTACTTCATCCGGCTCTCAGTCTCCTGCCCCCTCTTCAGAAGAGGGGAAAACTCCTCAGTCGGGCTCAGAGGATACCCGGCCTCTGAGTCATTCATTGCGGCACCCCCGGGGCGAGGGATTCGTGCCTGCCTCGGCCGACCCCTTGGAGGCTTCTTCCAGTAGGCCTAGTAAAAGACAGAGGGGCAAAGCGTCGATTGCCGACCTTCCCACACTGCCACCTCCTCCTTCTTTAGTGCTGCCCTTGGAGTTAGCCGTGCTTCCTCCGGAGGAGGCGCCCCTGACCCAACAGGAAGGACCCTCCGACGAAGGTTTACTGCATATGTTGTCGCCTTCTTTGTCTGACTGGTTCTTTAGAATGACGCTACCAAGTGGCACTACCTCCATAAGTTCCCGAGATGTTCGGTTGTACGACACAGTAGCAGATAGGGTCATGGCTGGCTTGCGGGCAAGTGGCTCGGCCAGTCCCAGCGCTTGGGCGGCTGATTTTATGGCCACCACTACGCAAGTATGAGCTTATGGGTTGGTGCGCGTTTCATTCTTCCTTGCAGCCAATGAGTCACTACGTTTCTTCTGTTGCAGGCCTGGGCCCAAAGCTACAGCATGTGTGTGTCCATGCTGAATCATGCCAAGGCCCGGTATCATGCCGAGCGGCGCATGGAGGATCTCGAGGCTCGGCTCAAGCACACCCAGTTGACTTCTGATGACGACTCGTTGAACAGCTTGAGGGCGGACGCCATCGTCCTCCAAGATTCATTGCGCCAGACTCAGGAGGAGCTAGAGATTGCAAAGGCGCAGATTGTCTCGGGCGACTCAGAGGTGGTCCGGGCGCAAGAGCGAGTGGCCAAGGCTGAGCAAGCTCAGCTTCGTGATAGCAAGTGAAAGGACGGGCTTCTAAAGGAACTTCTGAGGACCCGATCCAACCTTCGTTGGGCCGCTGAGGAAATTCCGCTCCTGCAAGAGCAACTGGCGACCGAGAGGCGAGAAGTTGGCTTGCTGCGGGACCAACTGCAGGGTTTTCGTGACTGCCGAGCTACCTGGGACGCAGCTCAGGCGGAGTTGGCAGAGCTGCGTAGGCGACAAGTGTCATGGGACGCCATGCAAGTTGAGCTGGCGGAGCTAAGCGCCTATAAAGAGGCGGAAGCTGATCGACTAGAGGTCCACCGACTGACGTGCATTAACGCCCCGATCCATACTACTGAAATCTCCCAACGATTCATGGAGGTGATGATGCAGCAGGGAGTTAACGTCGTCCGTTAGCTCAGGCTGGGCGGGTATTTACCCCCCGATCTACCTTCCACCGCGGTTCGGCTTCAGGACCTGTGCAAGGATCTCCCTGACATGACCGAACAACCCTTCAAGTGAGGGGAGTACCTCTGATTTTCCTTTTTTCCTGTAAACAAGGGGCCTCCGACCCTGATTTTGTAACGCACCTTTCCCTTTAAATGTGATTCTCCCTTTTTGCTTGCTTGAGCGAGTGTAGCTGTGTTCTTCTTTGATCATGATAGATCTATGTAACGGTGCGGACGAGCCAGGCACAAAGCCGACCGATGGTCACAATTCCAAGCCGCGGGCTGGACGACCATTCTAAGCGCTTATCTACGAGGGCTCTACGAGGGTCGTTGGTCCTTGTGGGGGTGTGCGCGAGACCCCGATTCGTGTCTTTGCACAAGGACCTGATCGCTTGATCAGGACCCCTTGTGGAGGTATACCTTATTGCGTCCACCCGGGGGACCAGCGGGAGACGACCCGGGTGGAATTAGCTTCTTGGCCGAGTGGGGTCCGGGGAACGTGGGTTGCCACGCGTCCGACCGGGGCTCGAGCCAAGGGTTCAGTGGGAGCTGGCCTGTAGGAATTTGGCCTCTTGGCCGAGTGGGACTCGAGGAACGTGGGCTGCCACGCGTCCGACCGGGGCTCGGGCTAAGGGATCAGTGGGAGCTGGCCCATAGGAATTTGGGTTAACCTAATTTCCCTTTCATTCGAGTCGCTGGGTTGACAACTTATCTGTCTTCCTTCTTGCCTACGAAACACCTTAAGTGTTCAGGACCACGTGTCCTACGATCAGTGGTTTCCCAGGCGCCAAATTGTTATCCGCCTGTTTTGATTGTCGTGGGCAGCGAAACGACTGCTTGCGAGCCCCCATTGTCATCTTACCCCGCCTCCTTGCTTAGTCATAGGATTGGCCATTACTCCTGACCCTCATACCAACGGCTGTGATTAATTGCGATTTCCTATATAGGCTTCGGCGACTACCTCCTTCGCCGCCTTCAATTTCCTTCCTCCTTTCCTTCAACCGTTTTCTCCAGTGTCCCGGTGCCCCTTTCTAGGATGCTGTGTAATTTTCTAACATCGGTGGTCGCGGAGAGGGCGGCTACGTTCGAGGCATCCATGGCAGCTATTCTCTCGGAGCCGGTCCCCGTTCCCCCCGATGACGCCCCGTCGGCTGCTCCGGTGTCTCCCTCCCCGGTATTAAGCCCTACCCCCGCTTCATCTGCAACTAAGGGTGAGGCGTTAGAGGAGGAGGCGCTGGACTCTGACGTTGAGGTTTTGACCTCGGATTCTTCCTCTTTGGATCCCATTTGTCAACAGGATCCGGATGCTGAGCCGCTAGGATCCGCTCGAGTAGTTCACCTGCATGCCCCCTTGAGCAGCCATCTTTACCAAGGCCTTCGTGTTGGTGCAGGAAGCATCATATCGAACCTTGTTTTGATATTGGCAAAGGATTCAAAGTTAAGTATTATTTTTGGTCTAATGTGTTCACTGAGTGTGCAGAAAGAAGTCCTGGCGAAGGGCTGCTGGGCACCTAACGAAGAGCTGCTAGACATCGAACCCCTAAGACCTGGCGAAGGGTTGCTAGGCACCTGGCGAAGGACTGCTAGGCATCAAATACCTGGCGAAGGGCTACTAGGCACCTGGCGAAGGGCTGCTAGGCATCTAAGACCTGGCGAAGGACTGCTAGGCACCTGGCGAAGGACTGCTAGGCATCAAAGACCTGGCGAAGGGCTGCTAGGCACCTGGCGAAGAGCTGCTAGGCATTGAAGACCTGGCGAAGGGCTACTAGGCACTTGGCGAAGGGTTGCTGGGCAAAAGTCCAACCGGAGGAGCCGGTTGGCAAAAGGTAAACTCTCCTGAGAGGAGTAGGTGAGGACACGTTCCCCATCGAGGGAACAGTAGACGTCGGTTCGACCTAGGGTTCCATTTGGGAGACCGAAAGTCAGAACCAAGACAGCTATGACTATAAAACATTGACTAATATTCTTGCTTTGTTGTTTTAGAACTAACCTTGAATGCAGGGACCGAAGGAGTGTGTTTCTGCAGCTTAGAACGCCCCAAAGGAGAGGGGCAGGCAGCTGGGCCAGGCGCCCGGGAGGTCCCGGGCGCCCAAGGTCAAAGTCAAACAAGCAGTTAAGCAAGAATCGCTTCGAAACAACACTGGGCTGGGCGCCCGGGAGGTCCCGGGCGCCCAAGGTCAAAGCCAAAGATGAGTCGAAGCAAAATCAGCCACGAAGCCAGTGGACCCAGTCAAGCTGGGCGCCCGAGAGGTCCCGGGCGCCCCAGTCAGCTCCAGAGCCGATTCGAAGGGGATAAGCGCTGACCAAGCTTCGGATAGAGGTTCTTGGATCCGAAGGCACGTGTCAGGAGCCCCCAACGTCCCAGGCGCCCCCAGGAGCACTATAAAAGGGGCTCGACCCCAAGGCTTCAAAACAATAATTTTCCAACGCCTCTAAGCTTTTCGTTCAAGCGCGCTGCTCTGGCAAACTCCGATCTCGGCATTCTAGCACCGATGACGACCCTCTGCTCCGAAGTGCAATCCACACCGGGCGTCGGTAACGAAAAGTGTATTCGTTTATTTACTGCACTACTATTGTATCAAATTCTGTAAATCTTTGCGCTATTATAGAATTGCCCGCAGTAAACGGTCAAGGACCATGGGCCTTGGATTAGGAGCCGACCGCGACTCCGAACCAAGTAAAAAGTACTTGTGTTCCTCGTGTTTGTTTTTAATTCCGTTGCGCATTTTCTCTCAAGTCTTATCCGAAACTTTTTTCATGATATTCACCACCCCCTCTATCGTGTTTCTCGATCCAACACTTCGGTCCTTCGACTGCCAAGACCCTATTGCCAGAATCAATGGTCTCGTGGCAGATGCTTGTCAGGTACGTTTTTCTGATAGCTCTTGCTTGCTTGGTTTTTTCCTGGCTAACCATTCACTTCCTTTGCAGTTGACTGGTGCCTTATACGACATGGGCGTCTCCTTCACCGCACAGACTCGATCCCTCCGTCAGTCAGAGTCTCGGAGGGAGGCGTTGGAAACCCAGTTTCGTTGCACGCAGCCTCAGCCGAGTGAAGAGGCCTGAATGCGTTGTGCTCTAAGAACGCGGCCCTTCAGGGACGTGACGCTTACGCTGAAGCGCAGCTTCAGGATCATTTGGCGGAGCTAGGCGCGGCTCGGGCCTCTAACGCCCAGCTATGTCAACAACTCACTCACCTGGAGCGAAGCGAGCGTCAAGCTCGGACTCGGGAACTTTAGGCATGCTTAGAGTTGGCCAAGGCCCAGGCGGATCTCTTGGAGACCAGTCAGTCGGCTGCTACACTGCTTGCCAATCTGAAGGCTAAGGAAGAGGAGCTGGCGGCTTGCCAAAGTGACCTCTTGCGGAGGCGCGAGCGTCATGAGGCTCGGAAAGCCAAGGCGCAAGCGGTTCGCGAGGAGCGTGAGAAGGCGCCAGGTGTGGCCTCATCGCAGTCCTCTATGCCTACGCCGTAGTTACATGTCACCCTTTTTTGTTATCTGATGTACTCCTAATTGCTTGTTATGAATGCTATCTTCCCCTTTCCATTGTCTCCGTTCTTATGTACTTACGCCCATGTATGTTCGGTGCTAGAGTGCAAACGATCCGCATGACGGAAGTGACGGCCATCCACCCCTTATCAGTGAGCGGGCGCCTTCTATGCCAGGATCGTTGTGTATTGGCCAATCGGGACCATAAGCGGTGTTCCCTTAGTGCCCCCAACTCGGGTGAGCCCGAAGGGAATCCCGAGCTCGAGATAGTCCCTTGGCCCATTCGAGAGTCGGATGGGGCGCGCTCAATCAAGAGATCGTAGTTGCGGGGGTCTAGCTACCCCCAGCCCACCCGCGGGTTTGCAGCGAGGCGCCCGGTGGAGGTAATGCCCCCTAGTTGAGGACCGAGCTAGGAGCCGGTCCCGCTTTCGCCGGGTTTGCGAGGCGAGTATGAGAATGCTTGATTGGGGCTTCCAAGAGTGGTAATCACCGTGAACCTGGTTGAGAGCCGGCTCGGGGGTGGGGTTTGAGTGAAGCGAGGATGGGGCTAACCGGTCGGGGAGTTTCTCTGGTGGCGTGGGCCACCACGCATCCGACCGAGCATCGATCCTTGGGAAGGGTTCGCGCGGTAGCAAGAATAGAGCCGCTCGGTTGGGTGACCTCTCGGGGAGCATGGATCACCATGTATCCGACCGAGAGCCAATCCGAGGGAAAGGTTCACGCGGGGCAAGAATAGGGCCGCTCGGTCGGGTGACCTCTCGGGGAGCATGGATCACCATGCATCCGATCGAGAGCTGACCCGAGGGAAAGGTTCGCGCGGGGTAAGAATAGGGTCGCTCGGTCGGGTGACCTCTCGGGGAGCATGGATCACCATGCATCCGACCGAGAGCCGATCCGAGGGAAAGGTTCGCACGGGGCAAGAATAGGGCCGCTCGGTCGGGTGACATCTCGGGGAGCATGGATCACCATGCATCCGACCGAGAGCCCATCCGAGGGAAAGGTTCGCGCGGGCAAGAATAGGGCTGCTCGGTCGGGTGACCTCTCGGGGAGCATGGGTCGCCATGCATCCGACCGAGAGCCGACCCGAGGGAAAGGTTCGTGCGGGGCAAGAATAGGACCGCCCGGTCGGGTGACCTCTCGGGGAGTTGGATCACCATGTTGGATCGAGAAAATACGATAGAGGGGGGTGAATATTGTAAAAACGTTTCGGATTAGAAAAGAGATTTTACGCAGCGGAAATAAAAACAAACACAGCAGAAGAACACAAGCACTTTTACTTGGTTCGAAGTCGCGGTCGGCTCCTACTCCAAGGCCCACGGTCCTTGACCGTTTACTGCGGGCAATTCTATAATGCACAAAGATTTACAAAGATTGTTACAATAGTAGTGCAATAAAGAAAATTATACTCTTTGTTACCGACACCCGGTGTGGATCGTACTTCGGAGCAGAGGGTAGTCGTCGGCGCTAGAATCTCGAGATCGGAGGTTTCCGGAGCAGAGCGCTTGAACGAAGAGCGTAGAGACGTAGGAAAATTGATGTGTTGAAGCCTTGGGGTCGAGCCCCTTTTATAGCACTCCTGGGGGCGCCTGACACGTGCCTTCGGATCCGAGAAACCTCATCCGAAGCTCGGTCAGCGATTATCCCTCCAGAATCGGCCTCGGAGCTGACGGGGGCGCCCGGGACACTGGGGGCGCCCTCAGTTGCCTTGGTCTGCTTGGCTTCGCGGCTGAGTTTGCTTCAATCAAAACTTGGCTTGGACCCAGGGCGCCCGGGACATACAGGGCACCCGGGACCATGAGGGCGCTCGGGTCCTTCAGGGCGCCTGGCCCAATATGCTTTCGAAGCGATTCTTGCTCAACTGCTCATTTGACTTTGACCTTGGGCGCCCGAGACCTCCCGGGCGCCTACCCCAGCTGCTGCCCCTCTCCTTTGAGGCGTTCTGAGCTGCAGAAACGCATTCCTTTGGTCCCTGCATCCAAGGTTAGTTCCACAACAAACAAGGCAAGAATGTTAGTTAGTTTTTCACAACCGTAGTTGTCTTGGTTCTGACTTCGGGTCTCCCAAATGGAACCCTAGGTCGAACCGACGCCTACTATTCCCTCGACGGGGAACGTGTTCTCACCTACTCCTCTCAGGAGAGTTTACCTTTTGCCAACCGGCTCCACCGGTTGGACTTTTGCCCAGCAGCCCTTCGCCAGGTGCCTAGCAGCCCTTCGCTAGGTGCCTAGCAGTCCTTCGCCAGGTCTTCAACTCCTAGCAGCGCTTCGCTAGGTGCCTAGCAGTTCTTCGCTAGGTCTTCAACTCCTAGCAGCCCTTCGCTAGGTGCCTAGCAGTCCTTCGCCAGGCCTTCAACGCCTAGCAGCCCTTCGCTAGGACTTCTTTTTGCACACTCAGTGAACACATTAGACCACAAATAGTACTTAACTATGAATCATTTGCCAATATCAAAACAAGGTTTGATATGGTGCTTCCTGCACTAACACACCATGCATCCAACCGAGAGCCGATCCGAGGGAAAGGTTCGCGCAGGGCAAGAATAGGGCTGCTCGGTCGAGTGACATCTCGGGGAGCATGGATCACCATGCCTCCGACCGAGAGCCGATCTGAGGGAAAGGATTGGGCAGGGCAAGAATAGGGCAGCTCGATCGGGTGACCTCTCGGGGAGCATGGAACACCATGCATCCGACCGAGAGCCAATCCGAGGGGTATGAGGCATCTCGGTTGTCGGAGCCATCTCAAGGAGCGTGGGTCGCTACACGCCGCCTAAGAGCCTCGCTGAGGCTTCCCGGTCGAG
Source organism: Boesenbergia rotunda (assembly GCA_024364735.1). Classification (NCBI taxonomy): domain Eukaryota; kingdom Viridiplantae; phylum Streptophyta; class Magnoliopsida; order Zingiberales; family Zingiberaceae; genus Boesenbergia; species Boesenbergia rotunda. The sequence goes on along the minus strand of JAGFNQ010001198.1, from coordinate 280,194 downwards.
GGCATCTCCGGGAGCGTGGGCCGCCATGCGCCGCCTGAGAGCCTCGTCGAGGGTTCCCGGTTGAGGGCATCTCAGGGAGCGTGTGCCGCCACGCACCGCCTGAGAGCCTCGCTGAGGCTTCCCGGTCGAGGGCATCTCAGGGAGCGTGGGTCACCACGCGACACCTGAGGGCCTCGTCGAGGCTTGTCGGTCGAGGGCATCTCAGGGAGCGTGGGCCGCCACGTGCCGCCTGAGAGCCTCGCCGAGGCTTCCCGGTCGAGGGCATCTCAGAGAGCGTGGGCCGCCACATGTCGCCTAAGAGCCTCGCTGAGGCTTCCCGATCGAGGGCATCTCAAGGAGTATGAGCCGCCAAGCGTCGCCTGAGAGCCTCGCCGAGACTTCCCGATCTAGGGCATCTCAGGCAGCGTGGGCCGCCACGCGGTGCCTGAGAGCCTCACCGAGGCTTCCCGGTCGAGGGCATCTTAGGGAGAGTGAGTCGCCACGTGCCGCTTCAGATCCTCGCCGAGGCTTCCCGGTCGAGGGCATCTCAGGGAGCGTGAGCCGCCACGCGCCGCCTGCGAGCCTCGCCGAGGCTTACCGGTCGAGGGCATCTCAGGGAGCGTGGGCGGCCACGCGTCGCCTGAGAGCCTCGCCGAGGCTTCCCGGTCGAGGCATCTCAGGGAGCTTGAGCCGCCACGCGTCGCCTGAGAGCCTCGCCGAGACTTCCCAGTCGAGGGCATCTCAAGGAGCGTGGGCCGCCACGCGCCGCCTGAGAGTCTCACCGAGGCTTCCCGGTCGAGGTCATCTCAGGGAGCGTGGGTCTCCACGTGCCGCCTGAGAGCCTCGCCGAGGCATCCCGGTCGAGGGCATCTCAGGGAGCGTGGGCCACCACGCGCCGCCTGAGAGCCTCGCCGAGGCTTCCCGGTCTAGGGAATCTCAGGGAGCGTAGGTCACCACGCGCCGCATGAGAGCTCGCCGAGGCTTCCCGGTCGAGGGCATCTCAGGGAGCGTGGGCCGCCACGCGCCGCCTGAGAGCCTCGCCGAGGCTTACCAGTCGAGGGCATCCCAGGGAGCGTGCGCCGCCACGCGCCGCCTGAGAGCCTCGCCGAGGCTTCCCGGTCGAGGGCATCTCAGGGGTCGTGGGCCGCCACGCGCCGCCTCAGAGCCTCGTCGAGGCTTCCCGGTCGAGGGCATCTCAGGGTGCGTGGGCCGCCACGCGCCGCCTGAGTGCCTCGCCGAGGCTTCCCGATCGAGGGCATCTCAGGGAGCGTAGGCTGCCAGGGAGCATGAGCCTTGTCGTGGGCCGCCACGCGCCGCCTCAGATGCCCTCGACCGGGCATCTCAGGGGTCGTGGGCCGCCACGCGCCGCCTCAGAGCCTCGTCGAGGCTTCCCGGTCGAGGGCATCTCAGGGTGCGTGGGCCGCCACGCGCCGCCTGAGTGCCTCGACGAGGCTTCCCGGTCGAGGGCATCTCAGGGAGCATGAGCCGCCATGCGTCGCCTGAGAGCCTCGCCGAGGCTTCCCGGTCGAGGGCATCTGAGGGAGTGTGGGCCGCCACGCGTCGCCTGAGAGCCTCGCCGAGGCTTCCCGGTCGAGGGCATCTCAGGGAGCGTGGGTCACCACGCGTCGCCTGAGAGCCTGCCGAGGCTTCCCGGTCGAGGGCATCTCAGGGAGCGTGGGCCGCCACACGTCGCCTGAGAGCCTCGCCGAGGCTTCCCGGAGAGGGCATCTCAGGGAGCATGGGCCGCCACGCGCCGCCTGAGAGCCTCGCCGAGGCTTTCCGGTCGAGGGCATCTGAGGGAGCGTGGGCTGCCACGCGCCGCCTGAGAGCCTCGCCGAGGCTTCCCGATCGAGGGCATTTCAGGGAGCGTGGGCTGCCACGCGCCGCCAGAGTGTCTCGCCGAGGCTTCCCGGTCGAGGGCATCTCAGGGAGCGTGGGTCGCCAAGCGTCGCCTGAGAGACTCTCCGAGGCTTCCCGGTCGAGGGCATCTCAGGGAGCATGGGCCACCACGCGCCGCCTGAGACTCTCGCCGAGGCTTCCCTATCGAGGGCATCTCAGGGAGCGTGGGTGACGGGCCCAAACTATGTGTCACGAATGTGGGCCTCAAATTTAGAATTTATAAATGAAAGCTGGAAACCCTTTTACAATCAAAAGTATGAAAATGTAATATAGGGGCCACAGGTCGTATTTTTCTCGGGGCTAGTTGACGTTGTTTTATTCGCGCTTGTATTTAGGTGTCGTTTGTGAATTTTAGGTTTCAAATAAAATCTAGAATTTGGGTTCAATTATAAATGAAAACTTAATGAGAGGCAAGAAAGATCTTGGCTAGACGAATTCAACAAGGTATGACAATTGATGAACTCACCCAACTAACAACTCAATCAAAGCCACTCAAACAATCTATGAAGGCAAATCTGAGTTCACATGCAAAATAAATGCTAAACAAAAGAATCAGGCAGTGATGGTAATTTCTGGAAATCAAACAATCTTAACACAATAATAGCATATGAATTTCAGACTTTAAACAAGCTATTCAACTCAAACTAGCTATAATTTTTGGGAGCCAACCAATGCCAAGAAAATTTAGAAATACTAAAGGGTGATATCAATTGATTTCAAAACTATTCTACACCCAAAAGATAAGTCAAAACTTGATGCAAAACATCACCCAAACAGCTTGGCACGCAAGGGATCCTTTGTGCCGAAACTAAACCTTTTGTGCCAAAATTGATTCTAACAATTCAGCCTTGTAACCTATTGATCAACCCTAGAAAATGAAAGCTGTAAATGCAAGGAAATGCAGGGATAAGAAGAAATTTCAGATTCCAAATGAGTGACTGATCAACTCGGATTGTTGAAGGAGCTTGAAACCACCAAAACTGCAGAAACTGCAGTTTCGTTTCAGAAATTCAGAAACGTGGACTGCAGGATCACAATGTGCAGAATTGAATTGCAAGAGTGCAGAAAATGAAGTTCAACCGTGAGCCAGAACTTCATGCATTGAACTGAAGTGCAAACTTGCATTGAAATGCACCAGAATTGATATTCAAGCAGGTTTCACTAGCAGAAGACAAGGCTGAAACAAATGCAGGAATTTCAGAAGGCAATGGCTGTAACGTTTCTGCACACATTCGGCATTCAAAAACTCATAACGCATAACTGAAAATCTGCAAAATTGGAGACTAACATGCAGAACTCGGATGAAGAAAAATAGATATGGAACTGACTTGATACTCTTGCAAAAATGCAGAGTTTCAGAAACTAAAATTGCACAAAAAAAAATAACACTGAATTCAGAAACTATTGGTGTGCAGAAATGAACTCAAGGGGTTTCAGAAGTGAAAGGTGGAGTTGCAGAAATGAAACTAAAGTGATAAACAAGGGAGAAAAATTTCTACGCAGCAACAACTAACTGGTACACAGCAGCACAATTGGGACGCAAGGAAAAATCTGAACAGAAATACATAAACGAAATCTAAGGCAAAGCTATCTTAGATTAAATGCATTAGCATGTTATCTGATTTACTGATTCAAGAATTAAAACAATACATAAACTAAATCTGAAATAACTGAAACTGAATTAGCTGAGAAATCTGATACGCTAGGTTTGGCTGGGAAACAAACTGAATTTGGAATTACCAAGCTAAACAAGATTTAGAAATGAAGCTAAGATCTAAACAAACTTAAACTAACTGAATTAACTCACTAACAGTGAAACAAACTGAAAATTTCAGAAACTGAATTGTAAATTTAGAAATGAACTGATACGCACGGTTTCAAAATGGCACGCAGGAAATAAATTGCAAACTGACTGAAATTTGATCTAATTGTCACCTACACAAGCTCATAAACTACTAAACTTAAAGATTAACAACCTAATTAAGCTCAACTATTCAGAAAACTAAATCTAAGCAACTGAAAACTGAAATTTGCAGGAAACAAAACAGAATTCGGCAGAGTAAGAAATTACAACTAAACAAACGAAATTAAACTATCTAAGCTACTCCTCAATCTTCCCTAAGCTCAAATTCTTCTTGGTCGTCAAGCAAGAGCTGGCTTCGAACCCCTAGGCTCAGCAAATCAGTGGAAATTAACCTCGCATGATGAACTCTGCTCAAACTGCGTCATATGGGTAAATCCAATCCGAACCCCTTCGATCTCAAATAATAGAACTGCGATGATGAATTGGAAAGCTTCTGAGCTCACCTGAGAACCCCTACAAATGGCTCAGAAGCTTGGAAATGGCTTGTGGATGAGAAGACAGTGGTCGGACCACAGAGCCACCGAAACCCTCAAATAGCTCTGCCCGGCGCGAATTCGAGCTGAATTCTCCAACCAAACTGACCTCCAAAGATCCAGAAGATGATCTTGATGAAGAATTGAGGGGTCGTGCCCCGGAAATTGAGAGAAAACACTGAAAAACTGAAGAAGAACGATGAAGGCTACTGTAGCGGCGGAGACGCGACGAGGAGAAAAGCTGGGGAGTTTCTGATTAAATAGCTATCAATGGACGGCTGTGATTAATTTGAGAAATCCAACGGCTGATCTTGCTCTGATTGGAGCCAAACTTTGATGATGATGATCTGGGGTCAGGATCTGCCTCGTGGTAGCTCGGATCCTCCAAATGTGCGACGGATGGTCCAAATCAACTCAATCTGTGAATGGACGCTCTACAGCCCTCCTTGCTTGATCCAACGGTTGATTTAGCTCTGATTGGGATGAAACCTTCAGATCTTGATCATAGAGCTTGATCAACCCTAACCCTAGCTCGGATTGCTTCAGATCGTCCCGGATGCTCAGATCTAGCCGCTCTTGAATCGGACGGCCCGGATTAATCGTAGGCTTGATAATTCGATCCGGTTCACATCCGACTCAGGATTGACCCAGTATGCCCTAGGTCCAGGATCCTTTCATGCCTATAAAAATATATCAGAAAATTAGTGGCCAAATAATCCAAAAATTGTGTAATTTTGCAATTAAGTCCAGAATAAGATAAAGTTCCAAAACCTAGGGTAAAATCATAATTAAGCAATAAAAACATGGGTCAAACATGGATTTTAGCAATTAAAATAATCAATAAAATGGTGCTTATCAGTGGGACTCTAGGCGCCGCCTGAGAGCCTCGCCGAGGCTTCCCGGTCGAGGGCATCTCAGGGAGCATGGGTCGTCACGCGTCGCCTAAGAGCCTCGTCGAGGCTTCCCGGTCGAGGGCATCTCAGGGAGCATGGGCCGCCATGTGCTGCCTGAGAGCCTCGCCGAGGCATCCCAGTCGAGGGCATCTCAGGGAGCATGGGCCGCCACGCGCCGCCTGAGAGCCTCGCCGAGGCTTCCCGGTCGAGGGCATCTCAGGGGAGCGTGGGCCGCCACGCGCCGCCTGAGAGCCTCGCCGAGGCTTCCCGGTCGAGGGCATCTCAGGGAGTGTGGGTCACTACGCGTCGCCTGAGAGCCTTGCCGAGGAAAATAAAGTGGTCATTGATAGTCCCCGATCTACTAGTTTAAATTGTCACGAATTGTGGGACAATCAGATTTTTAAATGTAAATGAATAACTGGAAACCCTTTTACAATCAAAAGTATGAAAATGTAATATAGGGGCCACAGGTCGTATTTTTTTCTCGGAGCTAGTTGACGTTGTTTGATTCGCGCTTGTATTTATGTGTCGTTTGTGAATTTTGGGTTTCGAATGTAAATCTGGGGTTGGGTTGCAATTAAAAATGGGAATGCAATGAATAAACAATGTGTTGGCTATTAATAAGCTTGACCAAGTGATACTTTAACCAATTAATGCAAACTTGCAACCTTTAGGAATCAATCGATACAAAATGCAATACCACACTAAACCGTGTGCTCAACTTCAGGAATTATCATTCAAATCTAACCGAATGCTATTAACCAGATTTAACTTCAGTAATTGAGTCTTGCAATAAACTAGTGCTAAACAATATGTTGTCAAGAAGGGAAAATTAAACAAGATTCAGCTATAGCAAGGTGGCACACAAGAAGAAAGCTGATACAAGATTTCAGAAATAGCAAACTGCAGTTTAAGTTGATTTCAGACAATATAGCACACTAAAAAGACCCTACAACTTGGTATCAATCACTGCCTTAGCAAATCTGGATACAAAGTGTTGAATTTCAGCAACTTGGCACACAAGAGAAGGAAAACTGATTCACAAATTCTGCTGCCCTTGCAGAAAATTTGCCAACTGCGAATTCAGAGTTGAAGCTGGTCAATTGAGCTAAGGAAGCAAGGCTATTAGTGGATAGATTTGCAAGAGTTGAAGGAAGAATTTAGCATCCAATTGCAGCTCCAAATCAGGCACGTTTAAGCAGAACAATGTGCAGAATTCGAAATGCAGAAATTGAATTTCAGAAATGTTTTGGATGCACAAGCAACAGATACAAGCTAAACTCACACGCATGCTAGAATTCAAAGAAGCTTAAATAGAGCTTTTGCTTAAGTGCCACAAATTTCAGAAATACCAACTGAAGTAAAATTGATGCACAAACTGAATTTGGCACGCAACAGATGGAACATAAACTCTAAGCAGAAGTGCAGAAATTAAATCGAATGTGAAGCAAACTAAACTAGTTACAATTGCTCTCTACAAACTGCCTATCTAACACTTGCAAACATAAGGATTGAAACCTAATTACAACTAAAAACAAATTCAGAAAACTGGAACTGCAACTGATTGAATTTGATACGCAGATGCCGAAACTGATACGCAATTGCCGAAACTGTAAAACTAAGTGAAACTAAATTTCTTGTTCACTAAACACACTCTTTAGCTAACTAACTTGAAGAATTAAAGCTAGATTACAGCTGAAACAATGCAATAAACGAAATTAACCAATCTGAAATAAAAACAGAAACGAACAGTGCAGAACTGAAAATTAACAGCTAAAAACAATGAAATTAACTAAGAAATCTAAACTCAATCACTCCTTCAGCTCAGGTACTCCTTGTTCGTCACGCAAGGGTGAGCCTCGGACCCGCAAACTCAGCAAATCAGTGGAAAATTGTCTCAGCTACTAAATTTGAGCTCAACTCTGTCCAAATCTGAATTCCCCATTCGAACCCTTCGATTCAACTGCGTCCAAGTGATATTGTGATTTGTGGATGATCGGAGCAATCTAGGGAACCCCTCCAGATGGCTCCGGTGGATGGAAATGGATCGCAACTGAGATCGACGACTCCAAACAGTAGAGCCACGGAAACCTCTCAATAGCTCTGTTCTTGGGCAATAGCGAGCTGAAATCTTCACTAAGTCCTCTTCCCCCTGATCTAGCACTTGCTCTGAATCAGATATTGAGTGGTCGCGCCTCGGATTGAAGAAAAAATGAAAAAAAAACGATGAACAAACGAAGAAATGGAAGCTTGCGGCGAAGACGCGACAGGGAAGAGCTGTGGCGATTTTTTGATTAAATAGTTATCAACGGACGACCCAGATTGATCGGAGGAGATCCAACGGCTGATCTTGCTCTGATTGGAGCCAAACTTTGATGATGATGATCTGGGGTTAGGATCTGCCTCGTGGTAGCTCGGATCCTCCAGATGTGCAACGGATGGTCCAGATCACCCTAATCTTTGAATGGACGCTCTAGAACCCTCCAAGCTTGATCCAACGGTTGATTGAGCTCTGATTGGGATGAAACCTTCAGATCTTGATTAGTGAGCTTGATCAACCCTAATCCTAGCTCGGATTGCTTCAGATCATCCCGGATGGCTCAGATCTAGCCGCTCTTGAATCGGACGGCCCGGATTAATCGTAGGCTTGATAATTCGATCCGGTTCACTTCCGACTCAAGTTTCACCCAATATGCCCTAGGTCCAGGATCCTTTAATGCCTACAAAAATATATCAGAAAATTAGTGGCCAAATAATCCAAAAATGTGTAATTTTGCAATTAAGTCCAAAATAAGAGAAAATCCTAAAACCTAGGGTAAAATCACAATTAAGCAAGTAAAAACATAGGTCAAATATGGATTTTAGCAATTAAAATAATCAACAAAATGGTATTTATCAACTCCCCCACACTTAACCTTGAGCGTCTCGCGAAAACAGTAAATATGTATCCCTTAGATTTTCTTAAGCATAATTAGAAGCTAATGAAAAGAAATTACCTAAGGTTGTCAATTCTCATAAATCTAAGCTCTATGGACTAATATCTTGTCCTTAAATCAACAACTTAGCCTTTTCATCCATCATGAGTCATTGAGATGAATTTAAATCACTAGCCTTTCAAGGGAAATCTTTGGTGGCTCTCTCTTAAGTTCTAATTTGGTGATGGAAGTGGAGCTCACTCTTACACACATATTTCTTCTACCATAGGCTTGCTTATTATCTACTCTCCACCATTAATCATGAATAGGATCAACAACTATAAAAACAAATGAAAACATGAAAATTGGTGAGAAATGGAATAAAAACCAAGAAAATGGAAAAATTGATAAAGTGGGAGACTTGGTTGCTCAAAGATGTTTCCAATGTGCTTTGCCCCTCTTGACAGTCTTCTAATGCTATAAAAAGTATGGTGGAGTGAAACTTGAATAAATTCCTTTGATTTGGATGAAAAACCCTTTATTTGATCTCAATGTGCCAAGTTCCCAATTTCGTGCCATTTTTTGTTTCTTTCTTCTCTTTTCTGATTTTTCTCTTCTTCTTTTATCTTCTAACAAGGTCAGAAACGAAATGGAATAAAGCTTTTGATTCGGATGGGAGAAACTTCACTTGATTTCATGGTGCCAAAGTTCACTTGTGTCCACTTTGTTTCTCTCTTTTTCTTTTCTTTTCTCAAACTGTTTTTTTTTCTTTTCTTCTTCAGCTTCTCCACTTAATCAATTTCAAATCTCTGATTTCTTCACATCAGTTAGCATATAGGAGTAGTTGAGCAAATGATGGTGGAAAACCTAAATGCTTCACTTGGAATTTTGGCACTACAACTTTTTTTTTCTTTTCTGATTTTTCCGGATCTGATTTCAAGCATCCCAGCATCCACCATTCTGTTTCTGATCAGCTGTGATGTACTCAACATTCTTTGATGCAATTCTGAATTTTATTCTCTGATTCACAGCCTAGAAAAAATCAAATTCAGCTTCAAGTTGACACAAGTTCTACTAAAAAACTGCATTTCTGTTTTATTCTTTTCTGCTGCCATTGTTCCAGATTTTTTCTGTATTTTCCTTCTTCTGATTTCAGCAGCTACTCGGCAGCTTTTCAAGTCTCTGATTTCTTCACATCAGTTAGCATATAGGAGTAGTTGAGCAAAATGGCAGTGAACAGCCTTGAAAAATCAAATTCATCCTCAAGTTAACACTAGTTCTGCTCAAACTGTTTTGGCTCTGATTTCTGCATTGAAGCAGATTAATTCCAGCTCAGTTCAGTCTCTACAAGATGTTACTGATCTTGGCTTCCCAAAATTCCAACTTTTCAGTTTTTGATCCAAGCCAATTCCGAAACCTGTTAAACAACTCAAGTTAACTTCATTTTGGCAAAAACTTTTGCTTCATTCTCTTTTCTTTTTCTTGCATTGCAGATTTTTCTTTTTATGGCATGCCATTTGTTTTCCTTGGATCTTCAAATGATGAGCAAGAATCTAGATGCTTCAATTGTTGTCTTCCTTAACTACTTCTTCTTGCTTGATCTTGATACCAAACTCGACTAAATTGGCACATGAAATTTTTTTTTTTCGAGTTGAAATGCATCCAAAACTTTAGTCACTCCCCCACACTTAAATCTTTGTCCGTCTCAGGCAAAATATCATTAGAAACATTTCAAACAACAAGTCCAAAGAAAAGTGAGGGTAAGAGAAAGAAATAAGTAAAGGAAAATGGAATAAACATGATTATTGCTAAAAATTGATGTAGAAAGGAAAATAAATGGATTAGCCTCTATAGATGTGATCCAATCATTGAAATATGATTTTGAAAGAACCTAAGCAAGTTCTAGAGTTCAATAACATATGTGTGTCACAAATATAAGGCTAATTCTCACTAGGCAAAAATAATTCATCTCAAATCCCCAATTAAGAATCTAAAATTAAATAGTACTCAAGCATCCAAGAATTCATCCATTAGCTCAAATCCTAAGTTTTAACAATCAAATTTAATTTATTTTCAAAAGACTCTAACATGACATGAAGATAACCTAAAGGGATACATTTATTCCTAATCATGCAAGAAAAGTGACAAAAGAAATAACATGCTTTTATTGACAAGGACTCAATTTAAAGAAAATTCTACTTCTAAAAAGCATGAAAATGAAAAATCCAATAAAAGAAAATACAAGAAAAATCAAACTCCCCTTTATTCTGGTGGACGGAGCCTATCAAGAAGCAGCCTCCATCGTGGTAGTGGAGGGACATAAGTGGCTGAGAGATTTCGGACTCCCCCATACTTAAACTTTGCAGAAACATGCTCAGGTGGCCGCAGGCGATTTAGGTTCAGAATCCATTGAAGGAATGGAGTGCTTTGAATTAGAGTAAAATCATCTCCTCCTTCTTGATGCCTTTCAGAAGTCCTTCCAGGAGGCTGGAGTCTGTTCAGTTGGAGCACCCACTCCTGAAGTCTTCTGGACCCTACAAAACAATGTAATACCTCTCTCAAGTGTTCAGGGTCAGAAAGAAATGAAATAATATTAGTCTCTGCATAAAATGAATCTAAAACTGCATCATGTCAAATTAAATCAAATTCTGGTACTTCAATGAAATTTTCAAAATTATTTCCTACCAAATTTGCATTCAGAGACTCATCACAAATAAAGAATTCAATTTCTGGCTCATCAATAGAAATTTCACAATTATTTTCAATCAAGGGTGTATCAAGCAATGTGTCACAGCCAATAAAATCAATCTCAGATATTTCCATAAGTTTTTCACATTCAACCTCAGCATAAGATATAGCAAGAGATTCATCAAAATAAATAACATCCAATTCAGGCACTTCTAAAAAATTTTCACTATCCATATCCACAAAAGATGTATTAAGTGATTCATCATAACAAACAACATCAATTATGGGTGCCTCTAAAATTATTTCACAATCCAGATTTACAAAAGATGTATCAAGTAATGCAGTACGATCAATAAAATCAATGTTTGGTACCTCTATTGGATTTTCACAAACACTCTCTACACAAGGTATATCAAAAAATTCATCAGAATCAATAAAGTCAACACTAGGTACCTTTTTGAATTTTTCTGAATAGAGAGGAGAAATACTTACCTGAGTGTGCTGGAGAATACCTGGAGGTTCTACAAGGGTAGATGTATCCATGGCCTCCTCCTGGTCAAGTACATGCTCCACTTCAGCCTCAGACTCTGGTGGATACTCAATTGGAATAGGTGATCCTTGGGTGCTTGCTTCCACCATGCAAGTCCCTACACTTTCTGGTTCATCTTCTGAATCTTGTGGTGGTCCCTGGGGCTTAGTGCAATCCCCTACACCTATGGAATCATCTCTATGCATTCTTCTTCTGAAATATATGCAACAACAACATTAGAAAAATTAGGACCATCAGTAATATTATCATCACAAAATAAAAGTCTAGAATGGTCCTGTGGAGCTTCAGTTTCTTCTTCTGGAGCTGAAAAATTTGGAAATGGATTTTGAATAGGAATCTCCGGAGGGATGCATGCTGTAGGTGCCTAGATTTTAATGTATTCTTCTTCTTCTTCTTCTACTAAATTTGCAAGATTAATTGAAGAAGGACTTTGTCATGCACTAGGGTCACCTTGAACTGATATAAAACCAACTCCGGGGCTCTCAGAATTAAAAATAGCTTGAGAAGCTAATTGTTCTGATCTTTGGGCTTTTATCTAATTCAATCGATCTTGCATGTTTTGAAACCATTGTTGTTGTTGTTCTTGTTGTTGAAAATTCTGCTGTAGTTGTTCTTGAAAACGTTGTTGTTGTTGTAGGACTTGTTGCAACATCTCCATCATCCTTTGGTGTAGAGCCTCATCCCAATCAGAATCATTAAAGCCTCCTTGATTAAACTGCTGAAATGGGAGCTGTTGGGGCTGCTCAAATGGTTGCATAAGCTGATTGAATTGTTGAAAATTTGGTTCACAAGTTGGTGGAGATGGCTGAAAAGTATGATTCTGGAAATTCTGATCATAGGGCTGAAATTGTTGGTTGGAAAATTGGATTGGTTGCTGAAAATTCTGATTCTGGAATTGAAAACTCTGAAATGATTGGAACTGAAAATTCTGATCATTTGGTGGAAAATTTTGCTGTGAAGGTTGAAATCCACTCTGATTTTGATTTTGGAAAGTCTGAAATGGTTGGAACCCTTGCTGAAAATTTTGACTCGATTGAAAATCTTGCTGAAATTGTTGAAATGGTGGTTGAAAAAACTGATTGGGTTGCTGAAAATTCGAATGTGATTGCTGAAATGGTTGCTCAAAACCCTGGAATTGTGGCTGCCCACTCTGAATTTGTGGCTGGAAATTTGGTTGATTTTGCTCAAAATTTTGGAAATTTTGATTCAAGAGCTGTGTGGGCTGATAAAATGGCTGGTTTTGAGGCGGATCTTGCTGAAACTGTGGACACGGCTGCTGGTAATTAGATGAAAACATTTTGAACCTGCAACCCTGTCACAAAACAAACAAGAAAAATGGTAGTACCAGTATACAAAAGATAAAGCAAAATAAAATAGAACCCAATGATATGCCCAAAAGTACACAAGCAAAAATCAAACAAATCAACTAGTTGCTTCCCCGGCAACGGCGCCAAAAATTTGATAGTCCCCGATCTACTAGTTTAAATTGTCACGAATTGTGGGACCATCAGATTTTTAAATGTAAATGAATAACTGGAAACCCTTTTACAATCAAAAGTATGAAAATGTAATATAGGGGCCACAGGTCATATTTTTTTCTCGGAGCTAGTTGACGTTGTTTGATTCGCGCTTGTATTTATGTGTCGTTTGTGAATTTTGGGTTTCGAATGTAAATCTGGGGTTGGGTTGCAATTAAAAATGGGAATGCAATGAATAAACAATGTGTTGGCTATTAATAAGCTTGACCAAGTGATACTTTAACCAATTAATGCAAACTTGCAACCTTTAGGAATCAATCGATACAAAATGCAATACCACACTAAACCGTGTGCTCAACTTCAGGAATTATCATTCAAATCCAACCGAATGCTATTAACCAGATTTAACTTCAGTAATTGAGTCTTGCAATAAACTAGTGCTAAACAATATGTTGTCAAGAAGGGAAAATTAAACAAGATTCAGCTATAGCAAGGTGGCACACAAGAAGAAAGCTGATACAAGATTTCAGAAATAGCAAACTGCAGTTTAAGTTGATTTCAGACAATATAGCACACTAAAAAGACCCTACAACTTGGTATCAATCACTGCCTTAGCAAATCTGGATACAAAGTGTTGAATTTCAGCAACTTGGCACACAAGAGAAGGAAAACTGATTCACAAATTCTGTTGCCCTTGCAGAAAATTTGCCAACTGCGAATTCAGAGTTGAAGCTGGTCAATTGAGCTAAGGAAGCAAGACTATTAGTGGATAGATTTGCAAGAGTTGAAGGAAGAATTTAGCATCCAATTGCAGCTCCAAATCAGGCACGTTTAAGCAGAACAATGTGCAGAATTCGAAATGAAGAAATTGAATTTCAGAAATGTTTTGGATGCACAAGCAACAGATGCAAGCTAAACTCACACGCATGCTAGAATTCAAAGAAGCTTAAATAGAGCTTTTGCTTAAGTGCCACAAATTTCAGAAATACCAACTGAAGTAAAATTGATGCACGAACTGAATTTGGCACGCAACAGATGGAACATAAACTCTAAGCAGAAGTGCAGAAATTAAATCGAATGTGAAGCAAACTAAACTAGTTACAATTGCTCTCTACAAACTGCCTATCTAACACTTGCAAACATAAGGATTGAAACCTAATTACAACTGAAAACAAATTCAGAAAACTGGAACTGCAACTGATTGAATTTGATACGCAGATGCCGAAACTGATACGCAATTGCCGAAACTGTAAAACTAAGTGAAACTAAATTTCTTGTTCACTAAACACACTCTTTAGCTAACTAACTTGAAGAATTAAAGCTAGATTACAGCTGAAACAATGCAATAAACGAAATTAACCAATCTGAAATAAAAACAGAAACGAACAGTGCAGAACTGAAAATTAACAGCTAAAAACAATGAAATTAACTAAGAAATCTAAACTCAATCACTCCTTCAGCTCAGGTACTCCTTGTTCGTCACGCAAGGGTGAGCCTCGGACCCGCAAACTCAGCAAATCAGTGGGAAATTGTCTCAGCTACTAAATTTGAGCTCAACTCTGTCCAAATCTGAATTCCCCATTCGAACCCTTCGATTCAACTGCGTCCAAGTGATATTGTGATTTGTGGATGATCGGAGCAATCTAGGGAACCCCTCCAGACGGCTCCGGTGGATGGAAATGGATCGCAACTGAGATCGACGACTCCAAACAGCAGAGCCACGGAAACCTCTCAATAGCTCTGTTCTTGGGCAATAGCGAGCTGAAATCTTCACTAAGTCCTCTTCCCCCTGATCTAGCACTTGCTCTGAATCAGATATTGAGTGGTCGCGCCTCGGATTGAAGAAAAAATGAAAAAAACGATGAACAAACGAAGAAATGGAAGCTTGCGGCGAAGACGCGACAGGGATGAGCTGCGGCGATTTTTTGATTAAATAGTTATCAACGGACGGCCCAGATTGATCGGAGGAGATCCAACGGCTGATCTTGCTCTGATTGGAGCCAAACTTTGATGATGATGATCTGGGGTCAGGATCTACCTCGTGGTAGCTCAGATCCTCCATATGTGCAACGGATGGTCCAGATCACCCTAATCTTTGAATGGATGCTCTAGAGCCCTCCAAACTTGATCCAACGGTTGATTGAGCTCTGATTGGGATGAAACCTTCAGATCTTGATTAGTGAGCTTGATCAACCCTAACCCTAGCTCGGATTGCTTCAGATCATCCCGGATGGCTCAGATCTAGCCGCTCTTGAATCGGACGTCCCGGATTAATCGTAGGCTTGATAATTCAATCCGGTTCGCTTCCGACTCAAGTTTGACCCAATATGCCCTAGGTCCAGGATCCTTTAATGCCTACAAAAATATATCAGAAAATTAGTGGCCAAATAATCCAAAAATGTGTAATTTTACAATTAAGTCCAAAATAAGAGGAAATCCTAAAACCTAGGGTAAAATCACAATTAAGCAAGTAAAAACATAGGTCAAATATGGATTTTAGCAATTAAAATAATCAACAAAATGGTATTTATCAGCCATCATTCTCCCAAAAACCCCATCTTGAGAGGCGCAGAGAGTATGTAAGATAGATCCAGCGGGCCAAATTTTAGATACGTGAAGAGCACATAAGCTATATCAGAAGGCCGAGCTTAAGATATGCGGAGCGTATATAAGACATATACCCAGAAGGCCGAGCTTATGATATGCAGAGCATATATGTGAGGTATATCCGGAAGGCCAGACTTCAACTGCGCGGAGAGTATCTAATACATTCTTGCCATTACCCGGCTCATCCTCTCCGGCTCATTAGAAGAAAACAAATCAGGCACCGACATGGGGGGATTTGCGATAAGGCCTCCGGTGGAGTGATGGACCATCCGGGGTCAGCCGAAAAAGAGGCTCGTATTCTTCGGGGGCGCTAACCATCAGAACCCGGCTGGGTCTCCCATCTCCGCTTCCGATTAGGCTACTGGTGCCCCTCCTTCTAGCGTCAAATTTGATCCTGTCGTGAAGCGGGGTGGCGATCCCACGGGTCAGACGGCCTCCCTGGTGGCACGAGCCGGTGAGGTGGCAGAGAGCTGATCGCGCCTCGGCATGGCACTGCAAAACAGCGACCGTCAGTATACCCGCCGGGGGATTTCCCCGGTCAGGCACTCCGACGGTCAAGTCTGTATCAGCAGGAATAATAAGGGAACGGAACTGAATTGAGGCCAGAGATTCGAGAACTTACGCGCGCGTACCTGCGATAGGGGGAGTGCCAAGCTTATATGACCGGGGGAGCTGACAACTCTTGTTCGTATTGACGAGACAAGAGTATGATATCTGCCAGCTCGTAGGGAGCACTTAGGAGTAGCGTGACATGGCGCGGGGTGCTCGAGCAGTACGAGGGTACTGAATGTGCAGTACGAGAGTACTGGATGGGCGGACTGACCGCTTAGGAAATATCAAGGGTGAATAAGGTGTGAGGAACCCCGTTAGCAGGGTCGTACCCTGGATATAATGACGTAGGGGGTGTAGGGGCGAGATAGCCCGTACCCCGAGCGCCGACTAGCGGGCCCGAGTAATGGGGACCGAGTCGAGTAATGGCCAGGGAGCGTGGGCAGCCACGCGCCTGACTGGTAGAATGGAAGCGCAGGGTACGCCCTAGGGCAGGGGTTTGTCGAGGGGTGTCTGCTTGATTCTGTTAAGTATCCGGTTTGTATGATGAAAGGGGAGTATGAACTGTTACGTACCCGCCTATGATGTCTGCTCTAGTTCTGGGCCGGGGAGAGGCCCCCGAGTGTGGGCGGCTAAGCCTCTACCTGGTAGGATGGCCGGTGGCCAGCTCGCCCCTGCCCTTCGGGAGGCCTTTAGGCTCGGGAACTTACCCGGGGACTCGGCTGCTGATCTGTCAGTCAACCCTTCCTGGCGCCAGGCTGACTGGCGGGCCCGACCTATGCACCTACCCGTAAGCAGGGCCGGGATCAGGTGGTTTGCTTGGCGTCTTCTTTATCTCAGGCAAGGAATGTATCCATCGTGATAGAATTCTTGGACAAAGTCAGCTGTTGGGTGGCATTGCTATTTGCACTGTCGAATTTATCCGATGGGCGAACCGAAGAAAGATTGGTCATCTCCAGTATTATTCGGCCCAAAAGCTTGGATACTTGAATTATAGAAAAAAAATATGACAATGAAATGAAGAAAACAAAAATTATTGAAGTGATCTTCAAAACTACTTGAGGACTCCTTACAAGGTCCATGACTCAAGATCAAAATCCCTACCATCTTGAAGAAGAAAAAAATGGATTTAAATTGATTCATAAACTCCTAAAATACATTATTTAAAATTTTCAAACGCAGGACTAATAAAAGAAGTATAAAGGATATTTTAGAGGACTATTTTGATCATGGACCCCAAAGATTGTAAAAAGTCAAAAGTGATTTTCCAAATTCATTAATGACTTTTTATGGTTAGAAAAGACGTTTAATAGGCCTTTCCTTTTGGTAACCTACCTCAAATTCACACCCAAAAAACTATATAAAAGGACGTCTAAGACATTTTGGAGATTATTTTAGTGGAAAATATCTACATGTGTTTCCTGCGACTTCTCTAGATGCACAGTGCAACTTTTGAATTTCAAGGATCAACAAAAAAAAAACATTAAGAAGATTTCTTTTTAAAAAAAACATCATTAGTAAACGTTCGAGAAAAAATATACTTATTCTTCTTGTTTTTTATATCATTTTTGGACCAAAATGATCGTAAAATGTATCAAAGAGACCTTTATGGTGTTGAAAAATAAAAATAGGATGAGGTATTATTTTTATAATAAATAATTAAAAAATAATAATTTTAGTAAAAAAGTGCCCGCTTTTTTTTTCAAAATAAAATAAAACGCTCTAATATATATAATTTTGTGCACCATCGACTCATTCCCATGCATGGTGTAGTTGAGTAGATACTCATATGTTAAAATTATCATATAGGAAAAATATTCATGTCGTAGGATTCATTTACTTTTTCACAAATCTTGGAGAGAAGATATACAGGGGTAGGGACGAATAGAGTAAGCTTTATCATTTTAGACACACAATACATCATTTACTTGTTTTCCGCTCAATGTGTTTTCTGTTAGATATATGTGAATAGAAAAGAGATGGAGGAAGGAGATTTCATTGTGCATGGATTTAGTCCTACCTTGGGAGTCTCATGATTTTATAGTTGATTTATATTGTTCCACATGTAAGTATGATATGAATAAATATATTGAGAGAAATTCTCTTTCACACGTGAATGCATATGCAAAGGCTGTAAATTTAGAACCCGGATTGCACCGAAACAAGTTGACTCATATGCAATTACCACCTAAGCAAGAGCAGTGGAAGAGAAGCGAAAGTAATAGCAAAAGAACTCTCCATCCACTTGCGTTTCTCATCTTCTTTGTCATGCATCCTTCGCTCGGTAGAATACCCATGATAGTATTCGACACGAGAAAACCTCGAAGCACAGTCTGAGGTGGAGTGAATCTGTTTCAAGAAAACTGCATTGAGCGTAGACCCCAACATCTCCCTTGGTGAATTGTTTTTCCGACTCGACTATGTGCTTCCTGATTGGAGGAAGCACTTGGAATTTTCCTTCCCAACTCAGTATCCACCCGATATAGATATATATAGTTTTGATATCTTGGGCGACTTTATAAGGGTATAGTGGGCGACGATTGATCTGGCTAGCACATGTTAGTGTTCTCTTTCGTACATCATGCATTTTCTTTTTTACATGCATAGACATTCTCTTTCCTATATGCCATAATATTTTTCTCTCGTACATGCAAACTAACCTCATTATGAAGTTGATTTTTTTTAACCAACTTCATAATATGAAAACCAGCTTTATAAAACCAACATCATAATGAAGTTGGCTTCCTAACGAAGATGATTTAAAAAAATGAACTTCATATTATTATGTAAACCAACTTCATAATGAAGTTGTCTTTTTTTTAACCAGCTTCATAATATAGAAACCAACTTCATTAGGAAGTAAACCAGTTTTATAATGAAGTTGGCTTCCTAACGAAGCTGATTTAAAAAAAACCAGCTTCATATTACGAAGCTGGTTTAATAAAGTTGATTTTTATAAATCAGCTTTATAATAAAACTAGCTTCATTACGAAGCTGGTTTCATATTATGGAGTTGGTTTGTACGTAGGAGTGAGAAATATTATTGTATGCAGGAAAGAGAATGTCTCTACACACAGGGAAGAGAATGCATGATGCAGAAAAAAGAACGCTAACATGTGCTGGCCAGATCAGTCGTCGCCCACTATCGCCCTTATAAGGTTGCCAAGGATATCAAAACTATATATGAGTTTTGATATCTTAGGCAATAGTGGGCGATAGTGGACGATGGCTGATCTGGCCAGTACACGTTAGCGTTCTCTTTCCTATATGTAGAGACATTCTCTTTCTTGCCTACATTGATATTTCTCTCTTGTATATACAAATCAGCTTCATAATGAAGCTGATTTTTAGCTTCATTAAGAAACTGATTTTTTTAAACCAGCTTCGTTATGAAGCTGGCTTAAAAAAACAGCTTCATAACGAAGAGCTTCATAATATGAACACCAGCTTTGTTAGGTTTAACGAAGTTAGGTTTAAAAAAATCAACTTAAGCTAGTTTATTTAAACCAGCTTTATAATAAAACCATCTTCATAATGAAGCTGGTTTCATATTATGGAAAAAAATGATTAACGAAATTTTTCTAACTAACTTCAGGCCCCGCCACATGGAAATTTCCCACCGGTCGCCGGGATAAAAGCCCAACGCCCCAGGGTTCGTGCTCCATTTGGAGAAAAAATTCCTACAAATACGACGTAGCTAAGGATCGAACCGCGGATGCCTGAGATAGTGATTAGTCGCCCTACCGCTGCACCATAGCCCCGATGGCGATAGGAGAGAGAAATATCATTGTAGGGAGAAAAGAGAATGTCTCTGTAGATAAAAAAAGAAAACGCATGACGTAGAAAAGAGAATGTTAACGTGTGTTGACCAAATCAGACATCGCCCACTATCGCTTTTATAAGGTCGCCTAGGATATCAAAATTATATATATATATAATTGCTATGTTGTGGATTGTTTGTCGTGCGACATTGCGGACTTGAGGCGCCTATAATTGCATATAGGCGCCCGAGTCCTAATTTAATGTCATCTCCTCTTTGTCAAGCAATTATCTCTATATAAACCTCAATCCAGTTGAGAAGTTGAAGAGAAAGAGTATCACAAGCTTGTTTCAAGCTAAGAAATGGAGATGGTCAATCTCGGAGACATTCCTTTCTCAATTCCTCTGGTTCTAATTCTCATGTTAATGGCCACCCTTCTGCTAAGGGCGGCTGAGAAGAGGCGTCTTGTCTCCAAGTTGAAGCTTCCACCTGGCCCAGCAAGGTGGCCGATCGTCGGTAGCCTGACACAGCTAGGACTTCTTCCCCACAAGGATTTGGCTCGCTTCTGCTCCTCCTACGGCCCTCTTGTCTATATCCGCCTCGGCACCGTCGACGCGATCACCACAGACGACCCGGCCGTCGTACGGGAGATCCTCGTCCGGCAGGACGACCTCTTCGCATCCCGCCCGAAGTTGGTGTCCACCTTCCACTTGAGCTATGGCGGCAGGGATATCGCCTTCGCTCCGATGGGCCCGCAATGGAAGCGACAGCGCCGGACCTGCGTCGAGCACCTCCTCACCGCCCGGCGTTTCGAGTCTTTCGCCGGGAACAGGGCGCTGGAGGTGCTCCACCTCATGCGCGATGTGCGAGAGAAGGCGTGCAAAGGCGAAATGATCGAAGTGGGCCAGGCGCTTGCCGCCTTCACGATGAACAACGTGACGAGGATGCTCCTGGGAAGGCGGTACTTAGGGGTCGGACCAGCCGAGGCAGCTGAGCTGTTGAACCTCATGCACGAGATGGTCTGGCTTCTGGGGTTGGTCTATCCCGGAGACTACCTGCCGTTATGGAGGTGGCTCGTCGACCCTTTCGTCGGGACGGAGAAGAAGATTAGAGATTCTTCCCGGAGGATGGATGAGTTCCTCCAGAGGGTTATCGATGAACACCGGCAAGCCATTGAGGCGAAGAATCAAACAGATGGTGAGCATGGGGCGAACTGCAGGGACTTCGTTGATGTGTTGCTTTCCTTGCCGGGGGAGGACGAGAAGGAGCGGATGGATGACAGGGAGATGAAAGCCATAGTGCTGGATACATTCGCGGCGGCGACTGATTCTGCTGCGGTGGCGAGCGAGTGGGCGATGGCGGAGGTGATGAAGAACCCAAAGTTGCTGCAGCGGGCACAGGAGGAGCTGGACAGAGTGGTCGGACGGGATCGTATGGTGCGAGAGTCCGACTTGGGCGATCTGAACTACCTCCGGTGCATCGTCCGGGAGACCTTCCGGATGCACCCTCCAGGGCCGCTTCTGGTTCCCCGCGAGTCCATGCAGGCCACCGTGCTCATGGGGTACGACATCCCGGCGAAGACGCGGGTGTTCATCAACGCATACGCGTTGGGGAGGAACAAGCGCGTGTGGGGGGACGACGCAGAAGAGTTCCGACCGGAAAGGCACCTCCCGGAAGACGGGGAGAGAGTCGAGGTTCTCCGCAGGGGTGAGCTGGAGATCTTACCCTTCGGCGGGGGGAAGAGGAAGTGCCCCGGCGCGACGATGGGAACGACGATGGTGCTGTTGGCCCTCGCGAATCTCTTCCATGGTTTCGACTGGGAGCCGCCGGAGGAGATCGATATGGAAGAAGAGTTCGGCTTGTCCTTGCGCAAAGCGAAGCAGCTGCGGGCCATGGCGCGGCCACGTTTGGCGCCTTCCCTGTTCTAGTGGCTTGCGATTTGGGTGGTTGCCGGGAGATGACTGACTCGGACCATTATATATTATACTCTATTAATAAAAATAAAATTTGATGAATAAATATAATATTAATTTATATCATATCAATTATTGGATTAATGAGAATGAAAATATATATAGAATATTATTCGTAACTATTCTTAGTCAAATATTAATATTTAAAGATAACATTAATATGTTAAGACTAAGTTATATGAGATATTAAGTTAACATATGAATATATATTTGAGAATATATACTAAATTAATTGGCAATGAGAAAGTTTTATGGATCGTTATATGAGTATTATAACCTTCCTCACAATGACTATTGGTATGAATATTACTTAGACTTGAGATCACTACAGTCTCCTACATAAGGAGTTGTATACTTTGATATCGTCAAACGTCATTCATAAAAAGATGGACTATAAAGTCGATCACTGGGTATGTAACAAATTATGTGGAAAGATGCGAGTAATGTAGATGGGATCTATCCCTCCCTTATGGCGGGAGTGATATCTTTGGGCACCTTGATCGATTAGAACTACTAAAATGCATGGTCATGCTCAAATGAGTCAATATAAGATATTGAGTTCATTTGGTTGAGTGAGTCTATTTGGGGATTAAAAAATATAAAAAATGATTAAAGGATCACACGGTCTTGTTGGGACCGGGTGCATGTTGACATGGATGCGGGTTCGTAATTTTAAAATTAATTACGTGCAGCGGAAGATTTAGCATAAATAATTTCTCAAATTATTTAACCACAAATCTAAGCATGCAACCTTATCTTATGTAGACATGATCATATATTTAAAATTTTGTAGAAACGTAAACTAATTTACGTATTACCTCGCGTAACTCGAAGGAAGGGACGAGATCCAACAGTAAGTGTCCCTCGGAAGTTCCGCCTCTATTCGCGTCCACGCCGAGTTTTCTTCGGGATGACTTCGCAAAGCCACGAGTTTCGTGTCGACAAGAACTACTAGATTCTCCAAAGGCACGACAAAAATACCAAGAGAGAGATGGAAAGACTAACCACCAAACGAAGAACGGAATTGAATCAAGATTCCGGGAAGAAGGAAGGAGTTGCGCCCGCTGCTTCTTCTTCTTGCAGCGGCTTCTTGGTGGCCAAAGGTGGCTGATCGCCAGAGCTTGGACGCCGGAGAAGGAGGCCGGTGGTGGTTGTGGCTCACGGCAACAAGGGCCTCTAGGGCCGGCGGCACTAGAGAAGGGAGAGGGAGAGAAGGAGAGAGAGAGAGGGCTTATTCCTAGATCTCTTGGATTGATCTCCAAGCCTTGCCTTGGTTCCTATATATAGTAGTCTCTCAACCGCCAAGTCTCCTTTTTATGGAATAAATTTTCATAAGAAATTTATCATATAATTTTTTCTATGAATTATTCCATCATGCCAAGTTTTTATCATAATTTAATTTATAATAAAAACAACCATGTCTCCCTTTTCTTTATGGAATAAAATTTCATAAGAAATTTATTATATAAATTTTTCTTATCATGAAAAATCAATTCATAATTGATTTTATAAAATAAAATAAAATATTCAAGTTTATTTTAATTTCCATGAAAATAATAAACCAAAACCTTGGTTTATAAAAATTTATATATTATTCATAATTTTATAAAACAAACCATGCTTGGTTTATTTTATAACTTGAACCAAACAATTTGGTTCTCCCTTTTGATGTGGTCGTCCAAACAAAGAGGGTGGGGACCCTCTTTGGCCGGCCAAACCCAAGCCAAGACCATATGAATTAAACTCATTTAATTCGTCCAATAAGTCTTCAAAAGACTTAGCCATTTTATGCTTCCGATGCGTCTCTGAAAAATTCAGATTCGACTTATCTCTCTTGATCGGAAAATCCAATTTTCAACTCGTTTTAAATCCCTTGGATTACTCGTAGTGCGTGTGACTAAATAGGCTTTCGATTTATGTTGGCCGTCTATAATTAACCAATTATAGAACGATCATGAGTGGCACCTAGTAGTACATCATGATCCCCAATTAATCGAAAGATCAACAGTTGACCTCAGAAATGATTCTGAATCCCTTCAGCAGCTCTAATGAATCGTGCCTCATTCCCTTCACCATCTTATACCCACTTGGTTCAGGACATGGTCTGTGTGTGTCAATCCCCACTAGGCTGACTACGTCACACCTAGCCCAAGTAGTGTCTTTCTCGTCCTTTGGATTTCTAATTACTCTCATGTTTTTAAGAGACTCATACTCTAAACATGACATGCTCTGGCTAGAGGCTTTGAGTAACAATCCGACGATAGGCCTGGGTATACATCTCCTCGCAAGGAGTGGTGAATCTTTTGTAGGCTGTTCAAACATCTTCGGGCACTTCGGCTTATACCCAACCATCCTGGGTCCACACCTCCTTGGAGATGCTTGCTTAAGATGTTAAAGTATAAGTCTCCATGACCAAGATGACTTGAACACCGCAAGTCAAAGAACATCACACTTAAGCTGCAGTAATAACTTTCATTGACATATCTATATGTAGATTACCATATGAAGTTTTACAGTCAGTCACTCCAATGAACTAGTTCCCTTAACTAGCATCCATGTTTATCTCCGGACATCCCAATGTCACCAGCCAGTGAGAATCAGCTGATTAGAGAATAACCCATGCTAGTCTCAACAGAATTGATAGTGTCTGTATCTATCAATTCATCGACTAGGGACAATTTCAATACTTCACAATTGCACATGTAGAGACAATCACTAGTTGTGAATTCATCACAAATTCTCTCATGCTGTGAATTGTATTGCGGACATTCAGTAAATGAGTTTAAGATCTCAATCAAATACATAGACATGTATGCTCAAATAGTGAATATTCATTTATTAAAATAAATGATTACAATCATAAGGCGATTGCCTTAGGACACTTCTCTCATATTACTAACAAGTCTATGCAACATCAAACCATCTATATATTGAGGATAAAAGGACAAAGTCATATATTATAATAGATATTGAAAGGTTATTCTAGATCTCAACATTCTCGTCACTTGGGTACCAATGTTGCATTGCTAGATGTCGCTCATTGTTTATGTATCTAAATTAGTTTAGATATATTGTCAACGTTATGAGAACATATTGGGTCACACATAAAGTACACGATGTTTCGGAAATAAGTTGATTTTAGTTTGACTAAAATGTGATCCAAAATTGGATTAATTGAGTTAGACTCAAATGAATCTAATTGGATTATAGGATTGAGTCTAATCCGAGTTATACTTATTTAGATTAGACTTAACCATTTAAGATGAGTTAATAATTCATTAAAGGGTTTAATGAATTTATTAAAGAAGAATACTAATAGTCATTCTCTTTATTGGATAAAGAGAGGATGAAAAGTCAAAATGAATACCAAGAGTTTTTGATATTCATTGAGTTTTATTGTCATTAAAATAAAGAAAAACTCAACGGTCAAAAATTCTTTGTATTCATTGGATGAATATATAAACTTCTTGTCTTTTTCGAAATTGTACTAAGTCATTCATCATCTTCTTCCTCCTCTTCATCTTCTTGGCCGAAACCCATTCTTAGGGGTTTTTTTTGGTATTTTGTGTGAATCATCCTAAGTTGCTAGCACAACTAAGGCAGTTCATCTCCGAGATTGAGATCGTGTTCGTATGAATACTATTAGAGACGCGGAAGTTCTGATCGTACTGAAAGATTCGGTGAACCAAGAACTTATGGGATGCGCTAAGGGAACATATCAAAGGTATAACTATTTGATAAATAGAATTTCGAAAGGATTTTTCATATGAATTGCTTAAAAAATTTTATTTTTCGCTGCGTTTTTTAAGTTGTTTGCTCATCAAGATCCTTATAGATTCCACATCTATGATGCAATTTTAGTACTATTCTATTGTATCTTATTCATAATTTAATTATTAATTTATTAATAAGTTTTTATGATAATTATTATATTTAAAATTAATACTACATTTATATCTAAATAGATTTTTTTTTAAATTTTACATCCAATATATATCTAATATAATTTAATATTAATATATATAATATAATATAATTATCATTCTCATTATAATATAATATAATTTAATATTAATATAATTTTAAATTTTACATCCAATATATATCTAATATAATTTAATATTAATATATAGAATATAATATAATTATCATGCTAATTATAATATAATATAATTTAATATTAATATAATATAATTTAATATTAATATTAATATATTATAATATTATATAATATTTTTAAATTTATATCTAATATATAATTAACATTCTCATTTTTAATATTTATTACATAATTATTCGAACATAAATATAATTTAAAAATATTATAAAATCACAAATAAATATTTTTATTTAAAATACACTTAATTGAAAATATAATTGATAGGGTTCAATGAGTCCTGGTCAAGACGAAGGATTAAGAAGTTACCTGATACAACAACAGTAGGTTGAGACAACTCTCCTTCCTGGGTCCCGGGAATCCTCGAGGGCGACGCGCTCGGGAAGGGCAGCTGGAGATCCCTCTCGGGAGCACCCCGAGAGGTTAGGCCCTGAGAGCACCTCGGGAGCTATGGCACATGAAAACCCCGAGCTCTCCTCGGGGGATAGAGTCCCCGTAATAACCGACCTCAGATACTGACCCCCTCGGGGTACGGATAAGCACCCCCGTTAGAAAAGGTCTTCACGACCCTTGAATATAGCAATGGGCAGAAGCCGATAACGGCGCAGACCGGTTCAAAGGATATCCCGTAATCACCGAACGAGGAGGGGGGCGTGGCTTACGGGAGACGTGGCGTCGACCAAGGGGCACGTCTATTCTATCGCCATCGGTATAAAAGGTAGTCCAACCCCTCCGGTAAGGGGGTTACGCTCTCTTATTCTACATACTATCATTTCTTTCTCACTACCATCGCTCTTCGAACGATCTACTAACTTGAGCGTCAGAGTGAACTCCGCCAGACCCCTGCCGGCGTGTCCCCTAACGCTTGTGTTAACCTCGTAGGACCACAAGTTCTTCCCTGACGCAACAACTTTCACGCAGACAGAACCTCGATGATTGACCATCGTCATCGACTCCTTCCGGAACAATAATATTATAAGATTTAACTTTCATAATTACTATACTTGTTGTATTACTCTGTTATTCCAATAAATGCTCATTTAATATGTTTTGGAGCAGTTCGGATCTTCTGTCCCGAATTTTCTCTGTCCCTTTGTACAATAAATGCTCATTTAATATGTTTTGGAGCAGTTCGGATCTTCTGTCCCGAATTTTCTCTGTCCAAAAATTTCACGTGCCGCTCGCGTGATGCTGCCCACTCCTCACGATCAAACCGAACTGCCTCCGCTCGCGTAATCCCTCGCCCGACCACGTGCCGCAGAAGATCGCCGACTCAATCCTGCTCTCCGGCGAAGTTTCCTGCTCTCCGCTGCCCAGCCCCAGTCTCGAGCCGAACCAGTAACTACTCGATCAAACTTGCGTGCCCTAAATCCCGACATCGACGCAGACTCTCGCGTGCCAAGCCCCGGCGAAGTCTCCTGCTCTCCCGGCGTCGGCGTCGGCGTCGTCTCCCTAGTGCGAGCTGCCCAGCATATAGATGTGCCGCCGAGTGGTTTTTTGTACACTGCAGCCGCATGGTTTCTTCAACTGCTCCCCAGCAGTAGATGTGCCGCCGAGTGTTAGCGAGGTTGATAAAGATGGTGGATCACCAAAGTTGATATCTAGCACTGGATTGCTTGCCAAGCTTTAAGTGAAAGATGATTTACAAAATTGACTGGATTGTGTTTGCTTTGTTTGTGTTTATCTGTTAACGTCTATTTTGCAACTAATAAAGGATCAATCAGTGGACCTTTACTTTCTTGCAGAAACTATGAAAGTTAATTTGAT
Source organism: Boesenbergia rotunda (assembly GCA_024364735.1). Classification (NCBI taxonomy): domain Eukaryota; kingdom Viridiplantae; phylum Streptophyta; class Magnoliopsida; order Zingiberales; family Zingiberaceae; genus Boesenbergia; species Boesenbergia rotunda. The sequence goes on along the minus strand of JAGFNQ010001198.1, from coordinate 252,682 downwards.
TGCCATATTTTCTGTTGGTCTATTCTTTGTTTGTATTGTGGTTATAGCTTTCTTCTCTGTTGTTAAGGTAGGTCTTCTTAAGTTTATTTATTTTTGTTTCTTTTTTATGTTACATTCTGAATGAAAGTAAACCCAAAATGCTTGTTAGATTTAGCAACTCTTTTCACAATCTTTTCACAAATGAGACTACAGAGTAAAAGCCATTCACCTTGAGTATGAATTTACAAAACAATCTTCCATCTACATTCATATAAAAGAATGTGCTATCATTGATTGCCCCCAAACTGCTGGAGGAACTATCTACACAGTTCACATCCACAGGTTGTAGCAAATGGATTGTGGGATGGACCATGAACGTGACCACTGCATTTGCTGCAGAGGCTAATGCCTTGGCCTGCCTCCATTTCAGTTGTTGGCAAGCTTACAAAAGATGCGATCCCTTTCCTACAGAGAGGACATGGAACTGAACCAGGCGGCGCTGACACCTCCGAGTCGATGCTGCTCGTCGAGCAAAGACACAGTGCACACCTTGTGCAGAGTTCATGACCGCAACCTGTAAATCAAGTGTAAAAACACATCACGCTGAACAAGTAGAACACTTGATCATATGAGGTTGTTTACCTTCAGCAGCTACCGTGCAAGTTCTCTCCAAGCAAACAGCACATAGGTCACTCTCAGCACAAGAGGAAGTTGAAGAATGCAAACCTTTAATTCTGCATAAATGTAACCCATAGAGGTTTCCTAATCATGAATTCTAAATCGAAAGTTCTAGGATGCACAGGATCTAATTAACACCAGTTAAATCACTTAATGAGTTTGTTCCTAATGACAAAATCGTGTGTTACAAAACAACATGCAAGCCCTCCTGGCAATTTGCAGGATGCTCATGAGAGGCAAGGTCAAGTAGTTTGATGGAGGAAAGGCAGGAACTAATTGGCTAGAATGGGGTGTTAGCAAGGAAGCCAATGAGATCCACAAATCCTTGCAACATCAACAGGAAGCCACCTGAAAAAAAAAAACAAAAACAAAACAATAAACGATAAGAATCATGAACGTTTCATTCATTTTAGTATCAGAGAAAAGGCTAGAGAGATTTACCCATTGCAATTCATAGCAGTTCTGCTTGCTTCTCGAGCGAGAAGAACCTATAAGAGAAGAAAAGACTTCGAACTTTAGCCGCAATTACATCGAATAATCTAAGAGTTTGAGTTACTTTGCCTGGCAGCACTTGAGCTTTCCACCACAAGCAGCGTAATGCAAAGGTGTGCTTCCAGCCCCTGTCCAACAAATTGCAGGGAGATTGTTTTATGAAGAATTCAAAGAAGTGCTTCATCTTTTGACAATACAAAAGGAATCAAGAAACCTATTTCCGTTGTCGAAGATGCATAAGAAAGCGTCGTGGTTGAGATATTGGAATGTAGATCAAGTAGCAGATGCACGCAATCTGAGTGCCCATTTAGTGCAGCTAGGTGGAGGGCGGTTATGCCCCCATTTGCAGGAGACTTCGCCGGAGAGCAGGACTAAATCGGAGATTTTCTGCGGCACGCGGTCGGCACATCTACTGCTGGGGAGCAGTTGAAGAAACCATGCGGCTGCAGTGTACAAAAAACCACTCGGCGGCACATCTATATGCTGGGCAGCTCGCACTAGGGAGACGGCGCCGACGCCGACGCCGACGCCGACGCCGGGAGAGCATGAGACTTCGCCGGAGAGCAGGACTGAGTCAGCGATCTTCTGCGGCACGCGGTCGGCACATCTACTGCTGGGGAGCAGTTGAAGAAACCATGCGGCTGCAGTGTACAAAAAACCACTCGGCAGCACATCTATATGTTGGGCAGCTCGCTCTAGGGAGACGACGCTGACGCCGGGAGAGCTGGAGACTTCGCCGGGGCTTGGCACGTGAGAGTCTGCGTCGATGTCGGGATTTAGGGCACGCGAGTTTGATCGAGTAGTTACTGGTTCGGCTCGGGACTGGGGCTGGGCAGCGGAGAGTAGGAAACTTCGCCGGAGAGCAGGACTGAGTCGGCGATCTTCTGCGGCACGCGGTCGGGCGAGGGATTACGCGAGCGGAGACAGTTCGGTTTGATCGTGAGGAGTGGGCAGCATCACGTGAGCGGCACGTGAAATTTTTTTGTAGTTTTGCGTTCTGGACAGAGGGACAGAGGAAATTCGGGACAGAAGATCCGAACTGATTTTGATAGGGCTACAAACGAGTCGAGCCGAGCCGAGCCAAAGGTCGGCTCGAGCTCGAGCTCGAGCTCGAGAAAACCAAAGGAGCTCGGCTCGAGCTCGATCGAGCTAGTAAAATCGAGCTCGAGCTCGGCTCGAGTCGAGCTCGAGCCGAGCTCGAGCCAAATTCGAGCCGAAAAATCTAATAAAAATGGGGTAAGGTCATGATTCGAACTTGCAACCTCTGCTACATGAGAACCTCCACCGAAACCTTCTAACCACAAATACCTCATCAAGTTCTTATTTATTTATGGAAAACAATGTCATCAAGCCTGGGATAGATCCCAGGCTTGGCTCGATATGGCTCGACGAGCCATCGAGCAAGCTTTGAATTGGCTCGGGCTCGGCTCGAATTGTAAACGAGCCAGCTCGAGCTCGGCTCGAGCTCGGTCAACTCCGAGCTCGAGTCGAGTTTTGACCGAGCGGCTCGCGAGCGGCTCACGAGCGGCTCACGAGCGGCTCGACTCATTTACACCCCTAGTTTTGAAGGGAAATATGAGCTTTGTTTTGATTTGAATATATCGAGTAAATGCTCATTTAATACGTTTCGAAGGAAAATATGAGCTTGTTTTGATTTGAATATATCGAGTTAAAAATTTTCAAATCGGGTACTATAATCTATTATAAAATATTTAATAAATTAAATTTTTATAAATATATATAATAAAATTAAAATATGTTATTAAACACACTTAATTTAAATTTATAATAAATAATTAATACTATTATAATTAACAGGAAAATAATAATAATTACAGATTAATTTTATTTATGATATTTAATAATATATATTACATTTATTTTATTAATTATATAATAAAGGAGTGGGCTGAGCTTAGACTTGGGCTATTAGCCCACATCCTGAAGGGCATGGAGGCCGCCGGGGAGCACTCATCTTCTCCGGCAGTGGATGGCTAGCGGATTGAACAACTGCCGGAAGTTGGAGGAGAAGGCTATGCTCCCTCAAACGCTATTTGAAGAGGAGGCAAACAACACCGGGCAGAGGCTTGTAGCGTTGGGATTTGGGATCTTAGTTGATTCACAAATTGATCCTGGATCATGGGGTCTGAAGGTATAATATTATTTTCATATAAAATTTTTTTTTATGTTCTTAATATATATATTACTTAACCTTTTAAAATTTAATATCTATAGTTGGTCTGATGATAAATTTGATATTTTATTTAACATATATCTCAAGTTAATTTGTATTTTTTGGATGATTAATTATTTTTTTTCTTTTTATACGGCCTTTCAAGTTTAAAATTTTAGATTCGCCCATAGACCATATACTAGACGTTTGAGATTGCCAAACCACTTTAAGTTATCTGTAAATTACCTTTAAATTCCCAATTGAATCTTAAACTTTATTCTCAGTCCCTATGTTAGAAAAAGTTCATTTTCACTCCTTACATGCAAAGTTTCATTTGCTTCAGCTCCCTAATAAATATTGTTTTACCTAATTTCCCTTATTATTTTTAGGTACAAAAAGTCCAAAATGAGATATAGTGTCTCCTAAATCCAGTATCATATAATTAAAATCTAGTATATTTTCTATCAAATTAAGTACCACACTTTTTATACGTATAAAAATTCCAGGAAGAAGTATAATTCTTCCTAAATTCAGTATATTTCAATTAGAATTTAGTATATGTTCTATCAAATTGAGCACAATTCCTTTTTCACCGGACCAATTGATTAGGAGTTCATACTTAATTGCCCTTATTATTTTAGGTACAAAAAGTTCAAAATGAGGTATAGTTCCTCCTAAATTCAGTATCATATAATGAAAATCTAGTATATTTTCTATCAAATTAAGTACCACACTTTTTATACGTATAAAATATCCAAAAATAAGTATAATTTCTTCCTAAATTCAGTATATTTCAATTAGAATTTAGTATATGTTCTATCAATTGAGCACAATTCTTTTTCCACCGGACCAATTGATTAGGAGTTCATACCAATTGATTAGCTTAGGATGAATTGATTAGGTCATACTTAATGTGATATAAAATATATTGAATTTTAGTTAACTGATGCTAAATTTAGAAAGAATTATACACGATTTCAGACTTTTTGTACCTAAAAAAAATTGAGGGGCAATTCGGTAAATCTATAGTCGAAACACATGAAACATTGCATGTAGTGAGTGGAAATAAATTTTTTCTGATGCAGAGACTGAGGAAAAAGTTAAATTTGCATGCATGAAGTTTATGATAATTTTCCCTTATGTTATTATTGTCATGGTATATTTTATCAAATAGAATAGTATGATATCACCCCACCTCTAGTCCATAATATTGATCACAAAACAACATCAACAACAATTTGCATGATCTAACAAAATATTCCTATAGTTAGTAGAGATGATAATAGGGTTCGGATCAAATTCTATATTCTCCGTCCTCATATCTATCGGGTATCGAAGATCCATTCAAATACTCATACTCATTAAAGAATCGAATATCTTATATATTAATAATTTTTTTTCCATTCAACTATATCATTCAAATAAAGTAATCTAGAATTAACATCATATTTAAAAAATATATATCTATAATTTTAAAAATAGATTAAATATCTATATAACATATTCCTAATATCAACACAAATTGATAGTGGATTTTGAGAAAAAAATTATTTAATATATATATTTTTATTTAATCGGATATTTTGGTCGGATATCAGTAGTCCCTCTATACCCTCCTCCATCGGGTCAGATATCGAATCCTTAATCGAATTTGGAAAAAATTATCATCCTAACCGTTAGTTCACGAATTAATATAGTTGATATTTGCATGTGTAATAGATGATTGATTTTTAAAATATGTGAAATGTATTATATTAAATATCAAAGATTCAAGGGGCTAGAATGATTAAAAGTCAAAAGTTAGGGGTCTTATTCGGATTAACCCAAACTAGAGGGGTTTTGTACAAAATGCCAAAAACCATAAAAAAAAAGTCCTAAATCTCTCCCTTAATTCATTCGCCCCCGATTTCCTACCCGCCGCCGAACCCACCCCCGCGCGAGTGGTTTCTCCCTGCGCTGCACTAAACGCCGCCGCCGCACTTGTTCTTCTTCCTCTTCTTCTCCTTCTTCCTCCCTCAGCTGGCGGTGATACCGCTTCTCTTCCTTGCGTGCGACATCATCACCAATCTCGTGCTCCTCTTTCGCAAACCTGCGCCGACAGCAAGCTTCACGCGAGCTCTCCTCCTTGCAGTTTCTTCTCCTCACCTTGAGCAAGCCGACGACCGACTTCTACTCTCCCTCGCCGATCGCCTCTTCTCCCCGACCACCTCTTCCGAGTGCCACCCTCGCGCTGTCCACCATCGCCGCTTCCATTTGCGATTGTGATGGATCGGAACAGGGAATTGTGTGGGGAAACCTTAGGTAAGTTGTTGGTTCGGATCTCGTTTTGAATGCAAGGGATGATGAAAATTTAGGTTAAGGCTGTGGAGTGTTTGGCTTTCCTTTGATGGTGAGTTTGGTAGAAAAACACGTGGGATTGAACGTTGGAATTGCCTTTTGATCGTGTAACTCCCTTGCTGTGAATTAGCATGGGGGTCTGGTTTTCGATCAGTAGGAAATGCATGAATGGGTTAAGCTAAACTGTGAGTTTGGACTTGGATTTGATTTAAATTTGTGTTTGAGTGGAATAATCTGTTTAATCGTAAATTTGTATTGTAGAGTTTTTTTTTTAAGTAGGTCTTTGGCGTTGTTTAGATCAATAGATATTGCTGCAAGCAGTAGTTGTGTTTTTCCTAAGCTGTACATGGTAATTATAAGACCTAAGTCTCAAGCATCTTTAGTTGATCTATAAGGATCAAAGGATACATGAGAGGCAGGATCGAGATTTAGCTTAACCACATTTGAGCTTTGAGATTTAACCTAATATGGTAAAGCAGGTTATGAAGGAATCCATAATGGTTGTAAATTTAATTAAATGGATATTATAACTAGGGCTAGATCTAAATTTTGTTTAAATATAAATTTAGCTATTTTAATGAATTTATAAATAGCTAAACTATATGTCATTTGATATAGGACATTGATCAGTTGAGTGTATTTGATCGCGGAGGTTCTTTCGGACACAATCTACAATTAAGGCGGGTACTTCTTCTTTGTATCTTGTAGATCATTGATCTTAAATGCATGACTGTTTGTTTCTAAGTAGAACTATTTTACCTTGTTCTTTGTTTTTGACATCATCCGTTGATACTTTCTTTGCTTAATCTTTGAGCTAATTGTATTTTATGTCCGTACAGTCTTCTATTGATTTTCAATTTTGTAAAGTACCACTTGTATGCGAGTTCTTAGAAATGATCATTAAACACTACTAGGGTTGGTTGACATTAGAGATACCCTACCTAGTAGTTTAGTTACATGTTTGGTGATTTTGGTATTTATTGATTGTATTGTTATATCGTTATTATTTAGTTGATTGTGTATTTAGTATCATGCACCATATCTGCATGCTGACGAGTATTGACTTCCATATAGTCAAGCTGTCATTAATCATTTAGTTGCTCTGCTCACTCAACCACTCATCGTGGTAGTTGCTAGAGTGCGAGTAACTGTCCTATTATGCCACACTCGACTACTCATCGATAGTGGACGTTAGAATTATAGGCAAGCAGTTGACACTTTCACCGTTATTTTCGAGGGATACCAGAGCTGTTGGTAGCTCCCCCTTTTTCTTGGAGTTTTGGAGTAGTTATCTCTCTAGCATTCTGCCCACTCAACCATATATACTAGTAATATTCGTTGGAGTGTGTATAGTTGTCACAACCCTACCCACTCTGTCACACAAATGTGATGTGATGGCGGCTTGACTGGCGTCAGGGGTGACACATATCATTGTATCATATGCATTTATTGCATTATACATTTTCTTGTGTTTGTTGCATTTATATGAGCTATAATTGTTGCATTTGGTTGACATGCATATATGTATTGATATTCTGTTATCATTCTGTTTCATACATGCCTAGTTATTATTTTGTTTCTTAGAGATTGTATACTGTTGTTTCTTCTGCTTGATATATTTTTTTATTATGTCATGCGTTTATCTGCTCTTATCCCCCACCATCTACTTTTGTTTCAGGTAGCAGATAGATGCATTACCTGAAACCAAGAGAGAATCTAATTGTCAGTTCCATGATGTCGAGTAGTTTGGAGTTTTATTTTTTGCAATGTCTTTATGTTCGCAGTTTCTCTGTTTCCGCACTTCTTTTATTTATGTATTTATTTTATTAATCTAGTATTGTCTTAGTATATTTATTGTTTATACATTATTGGACTGGTATGTTCGTTTTTAGATTTTACTTTAGTGTTAATTTGAATATATGACTTCTTTTACTTCTATCATTCTTATCAATATAAAATGCATGATCGTGGAGCTTTTTATTTTACTATTGTGATGCCAGTTGTGTAAGGTTGAGCTAGATATCGTGGAGAGTTATGTATAAATGTTCTAATTTGTCCGTCGTATAGAGAAGATGTTGTTCGATTTTTTAGCAAACATAGATCTCTGGGAGCATGACATATTACAGGTCACATGATCTCATACAAAGGGTCACTGAGTTGGGTCAAATTCTCCGTGATTTATCTTTTTTCCTTATCATATGGGACGGGAGGATTTTAGAGGGTTCTCAGAGTGAGGATTATCACTTTTTACAGTAAAAGGATTCCTGGTATATGTTATTTTATAAAATTAGTTTAAAGTTAAATATTTACTAAAATAATTTTTTTAAAAAAATAAAGTATGACTATTCTATTTAGAGTATTTAGAGGTTCATAATGATTTAAATCTTTTCTTTTAATGGCTATTTTGATAGATTCTCGATCATAAACTTTGGCTGCAAGTTATTTATTTTTGTAATTTATTATAAAAATTTTCATCAAACTAAGCTTTCTTAAATTAAAACGTATCAATATAATAATTAAGGTATTTGATAACTTATGTTGGTCAAAAATTTCCATTAAGAAGGTGAAAATTTATAAAATTAGTGCAAAATTAGATTTTTATGCTAAATTTAAATTAGGCAATCTTGTGTTTTTTAATAAGAAATAAGAAATGAAAACATATCATGTCTAATAAACAATGAATCATTTCGAGCTTCTACAAATATTTCTATCCATCGTTGTCTCAAGAGCTCGGAACAATAATACAATAATGTGATGATAATGGATCAGATAATAATAATAAAAAATTCTCCCATTCTTAGTGACTTCGTCAATTCGTCCGAAAATCAGTATAGAAAAGATAAATCATGAAAACTACTAACTCGGATATTATAGCAAATACATGGGGAGAACGAACATACTGATTTTATTAAATTTTGATCTCAAACCTTAAGATGATAATACCATATGGGTTATCATTAGTATATCCCGTGAAACTTGGTTTGCACAAGAGAACCCAAAATACTAGATAATATTAATTTTATTTTAAAGGAGTTTTGATTAACAAGAGAACTTTGATTCTGAACATTCTGAGCTCGAAAGATGCAAACAAACTAAATTTTCAGATCAATACTCAACATTACTAATCTGTACGTGGATTCATTGTGATGGAATATACTAACCTTGTTGTTTTTGGTAAATCAAAGTAAATAATAATATTGGATATAATTATCTCTATAAGGTGGGTTTATTTATAAGTTACACATATAAATATAATATGAGCCCTTAAAGTAACATAACTCATGTTTATTGGGTTTCGGATTATTGGATGCTAGTTTAATATATAAAACCTTTTAGGTTAATCTGTTATTATCTATGAACTGATAACAGATTGAATTCCTATATAAAGGGGAGGTCCCCAAGGTTTAGGGCATCATCATGATTTAATTTCTTGTTCCCCATTGACAAGAAGCTTTACGACACCGTTAATCCTAAGCCCCTCATTTTTCTTTCCGCTGCACCTTCTTCCACATGGATCAAAACGACTACGCTACAACAAGGGCAATAACTCTTCAATCGGGTTCCTTATCTTTCGGTTTATATTTTATTCTTACCAATTGTTGGGGTTTTGCCGGGTTCCGTGACGAATACCGAGTCGCGCATGGGAAACCTCTTCATGTCCACGGATTAAAATTTCAATCCGAATGGAGAATAATCTCCCAAATGATCATCTCATCATCATGCTAACCGATTCGAGCAACCGCTTGAACAAACGTGTTGTTCTAGCGATCAATCTCGTCCAATCGATTAGCCGCGGAATAGACGATGAGTGGATCGCCGGTTTTTGTGTTTATCATCGGGGTCCAAGATTATTATCAACATAAAATATTGAACAATAATCAAACAATTAATCAACATAAAATGATAATTAATTAAACAAGAACAAGGAACCAAAGGAGAAGATATACCTTCCCTTTTACCTCGCGATCTTCTACTGTATGACCCAACCCCTTCTTGGACGTCGTGTGGGCAACGATCTACCAAGAACCGAAGTCACCAAAGCCACCAACCAATCTTTTTCTTCTTGCCGAAAACCCTAGGATTAGGGTTGTTGTCGCCGGCCACCCCAAGAGGAAGAAGAAGATGAGGGAGATGACAAAGAGCTCTTCTCCTTCACTTGAACCCTAACCTACCTCCTTTTCTTCCTATCTTGCAGCACCAAGCACCACAAAGAAGAAACAAAGCCTCCTCTTCCTCTCTTCCAAGCTTGCGACGCCAAGCACAACAATGGAAGTGAACTCCTCCTTACCCGCCGACCAACCCCTCTTCTTCTCTTGTTGCCGCGCGCCACAAAGGAGGAGAAGTCTCCTCCTTGTCTAGTGATCGCCGACCACAAAGAAGAAAGGAGGTGAAGAAGAGAAAACCAAGGTCTTCTCTTTTCCTTCCACCGTCGGCATGACCTAGGAGAGAGAGGAGGAGAGGAGGGACTTAAGGTTGGATGATTAATTGGATGCCTTGGTTTCATGACTCCATGGGTATATATGGGCTACAATAGGGACCATGAGGAGGAGTTGGATCTTGGCCACCCAATGGATCAAGGCCTGATCCATTAATGATGATCCATTCCACTAGAGGATTACCATTGATCTACCTCACCAACCCCCATATTTAAATATGTGTTTCACATATTATGAGTACAATTTTCTCCCCGTGTTTAAGATATCGAATGCCAATTAATTAATTAAATTACTGACAATTTAATTAATTAACATCTAACTCCACAAGTAGTACCACTCAACCTTATCATCATGTCGGACCAAGTCCACCTGCAGGATTTAACATGATGAACTTTATGAGCTCCTTAAGGGGACATCATCAACCCAACTCACCAGGATACGGTTTCCTTCTATAATCAACGACATACAATGTAAATAATATTATTTTCCAGCTTATCGGGTCTATCGATTTAACAGATAAATCTCGCCCATTGGTAAATCAAAGAAATAAATACTAAATACATGTGCCCATTATTATATTGAAATTAAGAGTATGTACTCCATCATATCTAAGGTCTGATTCAATTATATAGTTAGTATAAATTGAATCACCTCAATATCGGTCTTGCTCAATACACACAAATTGTATTAATGTAATTCTATGATCAAGATAAATCAATAGCAAATTACACTACAACTATCCCGATGGTTTGTCCAAATTCATCTCGGTTGTGAGCCTCTACTTATACTCTATAAGGTACTGATAACATGATCTTCTGTGTGACACCATACACTATGTTATCTACAATGTAAAGTATTAGACAATATGCACATAACTAATATAAATATGCAAATAGTGATCATGTGATTCTCTTTCAAAATGTATATGTCTATATAAAAGCAAAACTTTTAGTATACATCCTAACAGTTATGTCATGATTCGAAGAAACATTAGATCCATGCTCATATGTCTTGTGTTTTTCTCTTTCGAGTTCTTATTTCGTCCTTAGAATTCATTCGGTTAGGAGAAAACTCATGTTCTATCAATTGGTATAAAAGCTTTGCTTTGTTTCATCGTTTTTATAGCGATAAAGTTTAAGTTTTTCATCGATTTATTGTTTGTATGCTAGATCAAGTTTTCCTAGCATATTATAATTTTTAATCATCGAAAATCAAATGCTTATTTTCCAAGTTTTCGTATTTCTTTTATGAATAAAACAAAAATGACAGAAGAGTTGCAGTTATAAAACTTAATTTTAGGTTAAAATTGTGATGGTATAATCGATTGGCTTGATCACCAATCGATTACTAAGCTTAAAATAATGAATAGAAATGATTGGAATTGATCAATCGATTAGAAACATTTCCAATCGATTATCGACCTTAAAATTGATTATCGATTTTAAAACTCGTGGTAGAATCGATTTTGAATCAATTAAAAGTTTATCGATTCTATTATCTTTTAATCTATTAAGAGATTTTTTTTATGATTAAAGGGTTAGCAATCAATTAACAACTTTAAAACAATCCATTTTTAATCGATTATAAGTGTTTTGATCGATTCAATTTTTTCGAAACGATTAGAATTTTTCTTCTTCTAACGTTAAATTCATGCAAGGTATATGTAGGGATCTATAGGCAAAAATATTTAAAAATCACATCGGAAATAATTGTCACGCCCCGAGACCATTGGAGCCGCTGATCCAATATAAAATCGGACAGCATCTTCCCTATCCGGCGGACAATTTACACAAACATACAACACACGCAGTTTATAAATTGGCCCCAGGCCTCAAAACAGATATATATAAAGCATAAGATAATGAAATACCACAATACTGAAACGTAGAACTCACCTGAGTTGCCCCCAGGGCAAGCGCGCAACAAAATAATCAACACATAGTCCAACAGAGGACTCAAAAATACAATACCATACGAATAGAACTCGAATACAAGTCCACGATATATAAAAAAAATGAATACAAAACATATACTATGCTATCAAAAGAAAACCAAAACCAGCGGAAGTCCCATCCAAATGGAGTCGTGGGGACCCGGGACCGGCAACTGGGCTCCTCCGGCGAGCTATCAACCCGAAAACAAAAATATTACGACGGGTGGTGAGTCCAAGTGGACTCCGCGGGTATATAGAAAGATATGCATGGCTCAACAGAAATAGCTGAAATAGCTATACAGAAACAACATGATACAGTCTCAACAAGAATATCAGAATATGCATAACTGAAATTAACAACTGACTGTACATACCAGAAATCAGTCTATCCATACCATAAAAGACTCGTACCACACGAGCTAATGCAGGGTCGTCAAACCACACATAAGCATATCCTGTACATCTATGTCAAACAAGTGCAACAAATAAATGCAGCAATCACAATCAAAATGCACAATGCATCATATGCACATGATGCAATGTCATGGTCACCCCTGACGCCAATCAAGCCACCGAGACAGGCGATACTGTGTCGGCCGAGTGGGTAGAGCTGTGACACTGTACGCACCCTGCTATCACTGCTCCTGAGTGATCGAGTGGACAGAATGCTGGCGGGGGGCCACCCCCTACCCCATGTATATATGAGGGAGCGTCGCTCTCATCTCCTCTGGTCTATGGGAAGAGAAGGGATCTCCGCCTGCTACCACGCTCCGAAACCACTACCCCTGAGCGGTCGAGCGGAGTAGTACAGAGCTAATGCACACACCCAACGGTATCCACTAACCCATGAGTGGCCGTGTGTGCATATCATGTACCGGCATGCAACAGTGCAGGTATGGTGCATGACTCAAACACATACAACCTCTACCAGGTCATCATACATAACTCAACATAACATGCACAGGTCGATCACAGGTATAATAACCTAACCATCATGCATCTAAGTGGACATGCAAGTAATAACAGAATCAACCAATGCAGATATCAGGTGACATGCCACAATAACCCAATCAGTCCATATCTAGACATACGTGCAAATATGACTAGAATCAACCAATGCAACCATACCATGTTATGCTAATCGCTATCCACATACTCATGCTCATATCAATACTATACATAATCAGATAACAAATAAACGAGACTGTATAGAAGAAAATTTAGATCATATCCAAGGTCAAGCATAAGTATCAAGCAGGATAACAAAACGGTAGAAGATAAAGGTCAATATCAGCCTACTGCATCAATAACAAATAGCCATGCATAAAGATAACGTGGATCTAAAGAAGACAAGCAAGAAGTATCCACCTTAAAGTAAGAGTAGTCTGTATCAACAGAGAACCTCCCATCCAATGGTCCAAAGCAAACAAGGTCCTGTAACAAAGGATATAGTTTAGCTATCATAACTGATACTAACCAAGCTAAGTACCATGTCATATTAGGATTAACCCAACTATCCCAATTAGGTTTAATTCCACAAAGCTAAACCCAAATCTAACCACTCCAAGAACCATTCTTGGAACCTATCACCGAACATCACATAAACCTCCTACTGTAATGTATGGTAAAACCCCACAAGATCAAGAATGCAAAGCTACCATATTTCATCCAAGACGGAGCCAACCTATCATCCATACTCATCAAAGAAAACATACAGTATCGGCTCTAACACCAAAAGCAAGTTCAATATGAAACCCAGTCAATAAACATGATCACACATCAATCCACATAATTTAATTCACAACATCATCATACTATCAACCTAAACCGATCCAACAGAAACCAACTCAGCAAAAACCCATTCCAAACCAATACAACATTCCATTATAAACAGAGATTCCAAATTAGATTTAACACTATAAAAATCCCACTAGGAACTCAATTCCTATAGCAACTTCGCCCTGAGACAACACAACAGATTTGGATTTCATAATCAAAACCTTGTTTAAATCCACCAACCAAACAGCATCCAATTCCAATCTATATCCATTTCAACATGTAACCAATCCTCAATCCGAACATGATGAACAATAGAAACAAGAAAAACCTAGTAAGAACGATCCATTCAAACTGCAATCCAGATCAAACCAAAAACCAAGTTACAGATCTAACCAAAAACCAACATCCCATAATAATGTTTCAAGAACCATCAGAATTAACCAAAGCTTACCAGAATCCTGCCAGCCACAGCAACCCAAGTTTGGTGTAACCCACAGCCAAAGAGGAAGAACACCAAGATCACGGTACACCCATAGGAACATCAAGCCATTACTAGGTCAGGAATCTTTTAGATCAAGCTAACCTTACCTGATCAGATTCACCAACGAGGTGCTCAGTCGACTGCGACCAATCCACTTCCCCTCTTCCAGGTCCTGATCGCCCACCCCGAATCCAGAGAGCAAGTAGGATGATGATAAAAAAGAGCATCGGTTGTCAGCCCGAGGTCTGAGCTGAGGACAATCGGCGACTCTACGTGTCTTTGATCGAACAAGAGTGGGGGAAAAGAAACGGGTGTCGGGTGATGGGCGATCGGAGAGAAATGGGTTGGGGAAGAAGAGGAGATCGGTCTCGACTTGCTGGATCACACGAAGGAGGAGGAGGACGTCGTCGTTGGGTGGTGGCTCGGTTTCGGGCTAGGGCAGCGAAATGAGGGGAAAAGGGAGGAAATAAGTGAAAGGAAATTTTATAAAAAACCCCCACAAATCCTTTAAAATCACGCATCCACACTTACATACTAGGAAATCTTGTTTTTAGCCCCTTGCACATTTCCATTTTAATCCATATGAATCCTGAAACTTTGCCTAAGAGCCCGGAAACCCTAAAACCTTTCCCGTAAAATTTTTCAGTGTTAGATAAAAGTGTCGGATTTAACAATAATAGATCCCACGAGCGATCCATGCGAAAGAAAACTCATACAAAGTTAATTTACAAAGGAAAATGATATGCTCAGTGAAAAAACTCAATGAAAACCTCAGTGAATGGCGTGACACTTTGTATGCACACGTTCGATTGTCGCCCGGGCACTTTGGCGTGTGCCCTTCGCTTATCCCGCTTGTCCGAGGTATGCTGGATCTCTTGCACGTTCAAGTGTCCGTGCTTCTATGCGTATCTATACGAACACGATCTCTCAAGCTTTGGAGAAGAATCGTCTTTGTGATGCTAGCCATAAGAGGAGATTCATAAAGCAAGAAGGAGAGGGAGATGAAGCGATTTTGGCCAAGGGAAGGAAGAGAAGGAAAAATGAAAAGTAGGACATCCAAATGACAAGAAAAACTCTTTTATACTCATCCCGTGAATATGAAGAGTTTTTGTCCCTTTAGTTTCCTTTATTAAAGCAAAAAAAACCCAATTAAAGCACATGTTTCTCATGTGGCTCTTCAACTTCTCTTCATCCAATCAAGAGAAACTTTTCATCTTCCTCTATTATTAAATCATTAAACATTTTAATGAATTAATATCTCATTCAAATATGGTTGAGTCTAATCTAAATAAGTCTAACTCAAATTAATCTCAATCCCATAATCCAATTGGATTCATTTGAGTCTAACTTAATTAATCCAATTCGGATCAAATCATAGTCAAACAAGGATTAATTAATCTCTGAAGCATCGTGTCCTTAATGTGTGACCCAATAGGTTCTCATAATGTTGGCAATGTGTCTAAACTACTTTAGACACATAAGCAATGAGTGACATCTAACAATGTATCATTGCTACCCAAGTAATGAGAAAGTCGAGATCCGATTTAACTTCTGTGACTATGATAATGTATGACCTTGTCTTTCTATCCTTGATATCTAGATTGACCAATGAGGCATAGACCGTGTCATCCTTGATCAATTTTTGTGTTTCTTGATCCCCGAGTAGACTCACTCAAACAAATGAGCACAATATCTCATATTGACTCATTTGAATATAATCATACGTTTGAGTAGTCCTACTCTATCAAGGGACCCACATATATCACTCCCGTCATATGGGACGGATAGATCTCATCTACATCACTCACATTCCTCTACATAATTTATTACATACCCAGTGATCGCCTTTATAGTCCACCCTATTACGGGTGACGTTTGACGATACCAAAGTACATAACTCCTTATGTAGGGAACCGTAGTGACTTCAGATCTAAGGACTATTCATACTAATAGTCACATGAGAAAGTTTATGACACTTATATGACAATCTATGAAACTTTCTCATGACGGGCCAATTTAGTACAAATTCTCAAATGTATACGCATGTGTCAACTTGATATCATATATCCATGACTTGTGAGCTCAAGTCATCAATTGACCTACATACTAGTTTCCATGCATTAATATTGTCCTTCATATTAATGCTTGACTAGGAATGATTTAGTGTAGTATTCTTTACTGTTAGGATATATACTAAAAGCCTTGCTTTTTGTATAGACATCTACATTTAAAAGAGAATCACAAGATCACTGTTGCATATTTATATTATGTCTGATACTTTGCATTACAGATAACATGGTGTGTGGTGGCACACAAAAGATCGTGTTATCAGTCCCTTGCAGAGTATAAGTAAAGGCTCAGAACCGAGATGGAGTTGGACAAACCACCGGGATGGTTGTAGTGTAATTTGGGGTTGGTTTATCTTGACCATAGAATTACACTAGTGCACTTTGTGTGCATTGAGCAGGACCAATATAGAGGTCATCCAATTTATAATGACTTTATAATTGGATCGAACCTCGGTTTATTATGGAAGTACATGCTCTGAATCCCGATATAATAACGGTCACATGTACTTAGTAGTTATTTATTTGATTTACCAATGGGCGAGCTTTATTCTGCTAAATCGATAGGCCCGGTAAGTTGGAAAATAATATTATTTACATGGTGTGCCGTTGATTATAGACGGAATCCGTGTCCTGGTGAGTCGGGATGATGATGCCTCCTTGATGAGCTCATAAGATTCATCATGTTAAATCTTGCAAGTGAACTTGCCCCAACATGATGATAAGGATGAGTGATACTAATCAAGGAGTTAGATGTTGATTAATTAAAATTGTCAATAATTTAAATTAATCAACGGGCATTCGATATCTTAAACACAAGGAGAAATTGTACTCATAATAGGTGGAGCCCATATGTAAATATGGGGGTTGGTGAGGTGATTCAACAAAGGGCCTTTAGTGAAATGGTTCTTCATTAATGGATCGGGTTTAGATCCATTAGCAGGCCAAGACCCAACTCCTCCTCATGGTCCCTATTGTAGCCCTATAAATACCCCATGATATCATGAAATCAATTAATCCAATTAATCATAAAATCCTAAGCCTCTTCTCTCTCTCTCTCTCTCTCTCTCCTTCTCTCCCCTAGGGTTAGAGGTGGCCAGCGACATTGAAGAAGAAGAAGACTAGGTTTTCTTCTCTTCTTTTCCCTTTCTCTCCACTTGAGGCTCGGCTGTAGGAAGAGGAGAGACGTCCTCTTCTTCTTCTTGGTCGGAGCAAGCTCCAGTGGGTGAGAGATTGGCCGGCGGCGGCACCCAAGCCACCTTAGGGTTGCGGCGCCGAAATCCTTCAAGCAGGACTTTCAGGTGGCAACATAAGGAGAAGCCAACCTTCTTCTCTCCTTTCCTTGGTCGGCAACAGCTGTTGGAAGGAGAAGAAGCTTGTGGTGGCGAGGAAGAAGGAGTTTCTTCTTTGGATGGCCGAATGCAGCTAGGTTTCTTCCTTGGTTGGCCGGCACAAGTTGGAAGAAAGGAGGATGGATTGCCATCTTCCTCTGGTGCTTGGAGCCACGGGATAGGAAGTGGTAGAGGAGGCCAGATAGGGTTGTTGTGAGGGAGAAGAGCTCTTCTCCCTTCTCCTTCATCTTCATCTTGCTTGGAGGTGCCAGCGGAAACCCTAGCTTCTAGGGTTTAGTTGGCGCATTGAAGAGGAGGAAGAAGGAGGATTAATTGGGTGGCCCTTGGTGATTCCGGTTCTTGGTAGATGGTCGCCCACATGACGTCCAAGAGGGGGGAGGGTCATACGATAGAAGATCGCAAGGTAACGGGAAGGTATAACCTCTTCCTTGGCTCTTTGATTCTATCATTGCATGTGGTGATTAATTAATTATCGTGTTCTTAATTATTTGATAATTATTGTTGATAATTAATTATTTTGGACCCTGATAATAAACACAAAAATCGGCGATCCGCTCGTCGTCTTTTCCGCGGCCAATTGGTTAGGCGAGTTACAAGGCTTAACTATCAAGTTTGCCTAAGTTGTAACTCGAACCAATTAGTACGATAATGAGACGGTCGCTTGGGAGATATGTCTCAATTCGGATTAAATTTTTAATCCGTAGATATGGAGATGTCTCTTATGAATGACCCCGTATTCGCTTATGAAACATGCCGAGCTATTCCCAACAACTGGTTTCAGAGACTTGGTGTGTAGATACGGATGCCACTAATCATGTCTGCATTCTTTGTAGGGGTTCCAGGAAATCCGACGACTAGCTGAGGAAGATCACTATGGGATATGCTACGGAGGTGGCGACTATTGCAGTGGGAGTTATTTATTTGTCTTTATATAGAAAAATAAAGTTTTGGTTTTAAGGAGATTGCTTTTATGTACCAGATTTTAAAAAGAACCCTGTTTCAGTTTCTGAAATAATAAAGGATAGAAATTCTATTACTTTGTGGAATAGAAAGATTATTTGTTTAGGTACATTGATAGGCAATTTGTATACTTAAGAATCAAAAATCTCCCACGATGCAAATAGAAGTTAATAGCTCATCATCTAACTAAAGTAAGAGAAAGGAACCTTCCGAGATGAACCAAACATATCTTTGGCATCTAAGGCTTGATGTTATTAACCTTAGTAGGATTCAAATGTTGATAGCCAATGGGCCCTTGGGTTTGGTAGAAAACTTCCCAACCTTTGAATCTCGCTCGAAGGTAAGATAATCAAGAGACCTTTCAAGGCTGTGGGATATAGAGCCAAAGATGTGATAGAGTTGGTTCATTCTGATTAGTATGGTCCTATGTCTATCCAGGCTAGAGGAAGCTTTGAATACTTCGTCTCTTTCATAGAACGATTATTCAAAGTATGGGTATATTTACTTGATGCATCACAAGTCTGAATACTTTGATGAGATCAAAGAATTCAATGCTGATGTGGAGAAACATCAGGGTAAAAGTATCAAGACACTACGATCAAATCGTGATGGCAAGTACCTCTTGGGAGAGTTTTAGGACTTTCTGAAATATGTATGATCAATCTTAGATTCCTCTAACTTTATAGTGACTAATTCAACTGTATGTTTCATAACTTCAAAGAATCAGCACTCAAACGAAAGCGAGAGCTCTTTTTTTTTCCATTTAGCAAATTATAGTTGCGTATATACATATTATTCTGATGTTGGCGTGTTTCCACATAGGTTGGTGGGTCTTGCACTTACAACAATTTACATGGTTCTTCTATATGGCTTATATGTTCCTGATTGAGAGTATCAGATACCAGTGGCAGGCTTCACACTGAGGACCTTCTCAGTAAATGCGTTTCATAACATATCTACTTGATTGATGCTTAATTACTTAAGCCATACCTATGGTAATTTCGTTGATAAATTTCTAACACCCACTCTAGGTTAAATGTGCTGTGAGAGGTGATACAGGGCCTGCTTGTAATGCTGCTGGCATGATTGACCGCAGAGTCTTTGGCATCCAACATCTACACAGACAGCCTGTGTATGGAAGAATAGAGGTATTGTATACACTGAGTTTTTTATTAACGGATCCCTCAATTTTGTGCTACATAACCTATTGGCTTACTCTTTCTTCAGCAATGTAGTGTTAACTCACCAGCTACTGGTCCACTTCCACCTGATGCTCCATCATGGTGCCAAGCTCCTTTTGATCCCGAAGGACTTCTTAGGTTCCTCTTCCAGCTGTTATTACCATATGTATCTGTGTGATATTTACCATGTGTGTGAAGCTAAATGTAAACTAGTTGGCGTTGCAGTTCTATGATGGCAATTGTTACCAGCTTGATTGGATTGCAATTTGGGCACGTCATCATACACTTTAAGGTAAAGTATAGGAACTTGGATCTTCAATTTGCCACTACTTGTGTTTGCATACGTCACACTGTTGAGCAAACTACAGGATCACAAGGAGAGGATTGTGCAGTGGATGATTCCTTCCTTTTGTCTATTAGCATTAGCTTTTTCATTGGACTTCTGTGGTACCCACGACATTGTCTTTCTTCTTATTGCGTCGATATGATTTTTGTGTTGTTCAGATATTCCCAACCAATTGGAATTGGTAATATTTGGTGTAGGCATGCATATGAACAAGGCTTTATACACACCAAGTTATACCTGCATCGCTGCTGGGGCTGCTGGGGTCATGTTCACCGGAGTTTATGTGCTGGTTGACATCTATGGCTACAGGAAGCCAACCTTGGTCATGGAATGGCTAGGGACGCATGCATTGATGGTCTACATTCTATTAGGTTGCAACATCGTCCCTTTATTTGCCCAAGGATTCTACTTGAGGGAGCCTGAGAACAATGTAGTAAGTAAATAAAACCCAACAATTAAACCCTTCCATTGCTATAGATTGTGTTGACCTTTTGTTTTCACTTGGTATATGCACAGTTGAAGGTCATTGGCATTTCCTAAACATCATTTATCTCTTTTACCGCATTATCCTTACCTGGAAAGAAGTGAAGCACTGTTTCTATTTCAATCTATGGTAAGAGATGTCAAAGGGTCTAATGAATGAGGAAGAGGAGAATGCTTGAAATTATATATGGGAATATGCCAGATGTGACTCGTAAGTATTTTATAGGGTGCATATTATCTAACCAGGATCACTAAATTGGCAATTCTAAGTGTTTCAATTGAATGTTGTAAATGTGAGGTGATTTATTCAGAGTGATATATTGAAGAATGCTCTTCTAGCAAAACAGTACGAATGTATATGGAAAGGAAGTATCCAAATCACTTTAGTGACATTCTGAGTTTGGTTTCTTTGAAATAGATAAGACTGTATGGTGGTGTTTGCTCCAAATTCCATTAGTGCTGTTAAGGTCAGTTATAAGATGAGATGAGTTTTTTGACCACATTGTCCAGGTAGATCTCTTATAGAGCTGAGCCAGAGGAATATAGTCGTCGGACAAGATTTGAGGTGATGAATGTTAGACTTTAGTTGGGCTTGATGGAGAGGACAATCAGACAACACCCCAATTTGATTCTAGCACGAAATGAAAACAATTTAAAAGGTTAGTAGAGCAAGTGTTGTGTGTGTGTTTATTTGGTTGATCATGAAAAGACTATATGCACAACAAAAATAAAATAGAACAACATTAACATGTCTATATAAACATGATTTGAATATTTTGCTCCTACTCCATTCTAGGTGCTCACCACCCTTTACAAGTGGCCTTCAAACCATCAATTCTTTGGTCTTCATCTCAAAGTGCACTTCACTAGTCCAATTCATCTTTCGTTGATCAATTCCAAATCCACCTTGTTACAGACCTATAAGCCATCAAACATAATCCATCCTATTTGACTGTGTCAAATACATGTTGAGAATGCCTAATATTATAATATAGGTGGTTTGCTTGGCGTCTTCTTTATCTCAGGCAAGGAATGTATCCATCGTGATAGAATTCTTGGACAAAGTCGGCTGTTGGGTGGCATTGCTATTTGCACTGTCGAATTTATCCGGTGGGCGAACCAAGGAAAGATTGGTCATCTCCAGTATTAGTCGGGCCAAAAGCTAGGATACTTGAATTATAGAAAAAAAAAATATGACAATGAAACGAAAAAAACAAAAATTATTGAAGTGACCTTCAAAACTACTTGAGGACTCCTTACAAGGCCCATGACTCAAGATCAAAATCCCTACCATCTTGAACAAGAAAAAAATGGATTTAAATTGATTCATAAACTCCTAAAATACATTATTTAAAATTTTCAAACACAGGACTAATAAATGAAGTATAAACGATATTTTAGAGGACTATTTTGATCAGAAATAATCTGTCATTTATGGACCCAAAGATTGTAAAAAGTCAAAGTGATTTTCCAAATTCATTAATGACTTTTTATGGCTAGAAAAGACGTTTAATAGGCCTTTCCTTTAGGTAACCTACCTCAAATTCAGACCTAAAAACTATATAAAAGGACATCTAAGATATTTTGGAGATTATT
This sequence comes from Boesenbergia rotunda, assembly GCA_024364735.1. NCBI lineage: Eukaryota > Viridiplantae > Streptophyta > Magnoliopsida > Zingiberales > Zingiberaceae > Boesenbergia > Boesenbergia rotunda. The sequence goes on along the minus strand of JAGFNQ010001198.1, from coordinate 230,410 downwards.
TTAGTGGAAAATATCTAAATGTGTTTCCTGCGACTTCTCTATATGTACAGTGAAACTTTTGAATTTCAAGGATAAAAAAAAAAATGATTTAAGAAGATTTCTTTAAAAAAACCATCTTTAGTAAATGTTTGAGAAAAAATATACTTATTCTTCTTGTTTTTTATGTCATTTTTGGACCAAAATGATCGTAAAATGTATCAAAGAGACCTTTAGAAACATCTCTTAGATTTTCAGAAAGGGTAAAGTTGTTATGGTGTTGAAAAATAAAAATAGGATGAGGTATTATTTTTATAATAAATAACTTTTTTAAAAAATATTTTTTGTGAAAAAGCGCCCGCTTTTTTTCAAAATAAAATTAAACGCTCTAATATATATAATTTTGTGCACCATTGACTCATTCCGATGGTGTAGTTGAGTAGATGCTCAGATGTTAAAATTATCATATAGGAAAAATATTCAAATCTCTTAGGATTCATTCAGTTTTTCACAAATCTTGGAGAGGAGACATACAGGGGTAGGGACGTATAGAGTAAGCTTTATCATTTTAGACACACAATACATCATTTACTTGTCTTCAGCTCAATGTATTTTCTGTTAGATATATGTGAATAGAAAAGAGGTGGAGGAAGGAGATTTCATTGTGCATGGATTTAGTCCTACGTTGGGAGTCTCATGATTTTATAGTTGATTTATATTGTTCCACATGTAGGTATGATATGAATAAATATATTGAGAGAAATTCTCTTTCACACGTGAATGCATATGCAAGGGTTGTAAATTTAGAATCCGGATTGCACCGAAACAAGTTGACTCATATACAATTACCACCTAAGCAAGAGCAGTGGAAGAGAAGCGAAAGTAATAGTAAAAGAAATCTCCATCCACTTGCGTTTCTCATCTTCTTTGTCATGCATCCTTCGCTCGGTAGAATACCCATGATAGTATTCGACATGAGGAAACCTCGAAGCATAATCTGAGGTGGAGTGAATCTATTTCAAGAAAACTACATTGAGCGTCGACCTCAGCATCTCCCTTGGTGAATTGTTTTTTCGACTCGACTATGTGCTTCCTGACTGGAGGAAGCACTCGGAATTTTCCTTCCCAACTCAGTATCCACCCGATATTGATATATATATAGTTTTGATATCTTGGGCGACTTTATAAGGGCAATAGTGGGCGACGATTGATCTGACTAGCTAGTACATGTTAGCGATCTCTTTCCTACATCATGCATTCTCTTTTTTACATGCATAGACATTCTCTTTCTACATACAATAATATTTTTCTTTCGTACATGCAAATCAACTTCATTATGAAGCTGATTTTTTTAAACCAATTTCATAATATGGAAACCAGCTTCGTTAGGAAGTTGATTCTTTTTAAACCAGCTTCATAATGAAGCTGGCTTCCTAACGAAGCTAGTTAAAAAAAACAAACTTTACATTATGTAAACCAACTTTATAATGAAGCTGGTTTTTTTAAACCAACTTTGTAATGAAGCTGGCTTAAAAAAATCAGCTTCATAATGAAGCTAGTTTAAAAAAATCAGCTTCATAATATGGAAACCAGCTTTGTTAGGTTTAACGAAGCTGGTTTAAAAAAACCAGCTTTATAATAAAATATGAAGCTGGTTTCATATTATGGAAAAAAATGATTAACAAGGTTTTTTCAATCTCAAACGATCGGGTTGGTTCCATAGAAGTTTTCTACCGGTCGCCAGGGTAAATCTGGAAGCGCTCGCAGTGGCCAGTCTAGAAGCCCAGCGTCCTAGGGTTCATGCCCCATTTAGAGAAAAAATTCTTGCAAATACACCGTAGTAGATGAAAGCGGATGCCTGAGATACGCTGTATAGCGCTAAAATCAGCCTGAGGCTTCATATATGACCAGCGTAGTCGAGGGAAAAATCATTGCTAGTTAAATACATATTATGAAGTGATTTCATATAGGAGAGAGAAATATCATTGTAGGAGAAAAGAGAATATCTTATAGACAAAAAGAAAACCATGATGTAGAAAAGAGAACGTTAATTGTGTTGACCAAATCTGTCATCGCCCACTAACGCCCTTAAAGGTCGCCTAAGATATCAAATTATATATATATAATTGATATGTTATGGATTATTTGTCGTGCGACATTGCGGACTTGAGGCGCCTGTAATTGCATATAGGCGCCCGAGTCTGACTTCAAGGCCCTTGAATTATTTCAACATAAGTTTGTGAATTTAAAAGTTGGTTATAATAGATTAGGAGTTTAGAAGCTTCTGCTATGTTTTAGTTCTAGCCATGAAAGTGCTTGATGTTGGAATGCCAGATTTGCTTTAACTTCTGCATTTTACTCAAAGTAGAAGCAAATTTGATGCTTTTCTGCTTCTGCTTTTTGCTTATGGTAGAATTAAAGTTGACATTATACCCTTAATAATTTATTATTTTACATAATTATAATTTTTATTTTTTTTTTTTTTTTTTTTTTTTTTTTTTTTTTTTTTTTTTTTTTTTTTTTTTTTTTTTTTTTTTTTATATATATATTATTAAAAAATAATTAATATATTAAAATAATATTAAATATAAAATATTATAGATCAGTATCAAAATTATTTAGATAATTGAAAAAAATTAATTTGATAGTTAAGGATTATGTCATTTAATAAAAATTAAGCTAAAGTGATATCACCAAACACTCAAACTTTATTGTATCAGCTTTTGATTCTATTTCCAACAGTAGCTAGTTCTTACTAACTTCAAGATAATCATACAAGATCACTTTCAAGAAGTAATAGCTAACACTTTAAGCTAATAAGATTTTTTTTCCTAAGGTTTAAGTTTCTCCCTTGGATTATAGTATTCAAGATAAATAAATTTAGATGCTTACGGAATATATTATATATATTTAACATTTAAAATTTAAAAATTTAGAGATTGAGTTATAATAAATTTTAGTTAATAATATTTTTTCTTACAGTTTAGAATTATAATGTTAAATAAAAAAAATTTAGATATGCACAGTTTAGTTTATTATAAGATTAAGAATTATTTATTAAAAAAATTTAAAAAAGAGAGAAAAATTTACCCAGGAGGCGCCTGTATTATATATTTTTTTATATAATGGTAGTAGGACAAAATATAATAATAATTTAATAGCCATGCATGTTTTGACAGCCTAGAAAAATATAAACACGATTAATACTTGCTAATCTAATGTCATCTCCACTTGAAGAGAAAGAGTATTACAAGCTTGTTTCAAGCTAAGAAATGGAGATGGTTAATCTCGGAGACATTCCTTTCTCAATTCCTCTGCTTCTAATTCTCATGTTAATGGCCACCCTTCTGCTAAGGGCGGCTGAGAGGAGGCGTCGTGTCTCCAAGTTCAAGCTTCCACCAGGCCCAGCAAGGTGGCCGATCGTCGGTAGCCTGACACAGCTACGACATCTTCCCCACAAGGATTTGGCTCGCTTCTGCTCCTCCTACGGCCCTCTTGTCTATCTCCGCCTCGGCGCCGTCGACGCGATCACCACAGACGACCCGGCCGTCGTACGGGAGATCCTCGTCCGGCAGGACGACCTCTTCGCATCCCGCCCCAAGTTGGTGTCCTCCTTCCAGATGAGCTATGGCGGCAGGGATATCGCCTTCGCTCCGATGGGCCCGCAATGGAAGCGACAGCGCCGGACCTGCGTCGAGCACCTCCTCACCGCCCGGCGTTTGGAGTCTTTCGCCGGGAACAGGGCGCTGGAGGCGCTCCACCTCATGCGCGATGTGCGAGAGAAGGCGTGCAAAGGCGAAATGATCGAAGTGAGGCAGGCGCTCGCCGCCTTCACGATGAACAACGTGACGAGGATGCTCCTGGGAAGGCGGTACTTAGGGGCCGGACCAGCCGAGGCAGCTGAGCTGTTGAACCTCATGCACGAGATGGTCTGGCTTCTGGGGTTGGTCTATCCCGGCGACTACCTGCCGTTATGGAGGTGGCTCGTCGACCCTTTCGTCGGGACGGAGAAGAAGGTTAGAGATGCTTCCCGGAGGATGGATGAGTTCCTCCAGAGGGTTATCGATGAACACCGGCAAGCCATTGAGGCAAAGAATCAAACAGATGGTGAGCATGGCGAGAACTGCAGGGACTTCGTTGATGTGTTGCTTTCCTTGCCGGGGGAGGAAGAGAAGGAGCGGATGGATGACAGGGAGATGAAAGCCATAGTGCTGGATATATTCGCGGCGGCGACTGATACTTCTGCGGTGGCGAGCGAGTGGGCGATGGCGGAGGTGATGAAGAACCCAAAGTTGCTGCAGCGGGCACAGGAGGAGCTGGACAGAGTGGTCGGACGGGATCGTATGGTGCGAGAGTCCGACTTGGGAGATCTGAACTACCTCCGGTGCATCGTCCGGGAGACCTTCCGGATGCACCCTCCAGGGCCGCTTCTGGTTCCCCAAGAGTCCATGCAGGCCACCGTGCTCATGGGGTACGACATCCCGGCGAAGACGCGGGTGTTCATCAACGCATACGCGTTGGGGAGGAACAAGCGCGTGTGGGGGGACGACGCAGAAGAGTTCCGACCGGAAAGGCACCTCCCGGAAGACGGGGAGAGAGTCGAGGTTCTCCGCAGGGGTGAGCTGGAGATCTTACCCTTCGGCGCGGGGAAGAGGAAGTGCCCCGGCGCGACGATGGGAACGACGATGGTGCTGTTGGCCCTCGCGAATCTCTTCCATGGTTTCGACTGGGAGCCGCCGGAGGAGATCGATATGGAAGAAGAGTTCGGCTTGGACTTGCACAAAGCGAAGCCGCTGCGGGCCATGGCGCGGCCACGTTTGGCGCCTTCCCTGTTCTAGTGGCCGGCGATTTGGATGGTTGCCGGGAGATGACTGACTCGGACCATTATATATTATATTCTATTAATAAAAATAAAATTTGATGAATAAATATAATAATATTAAAATTTAATTTATATCATATTAATTATTGGATAGATAGCGAGAATATATATAGAATATTATTCTTCACTAATCCTAATCAAACATTAATATTTAAGGATAACATTAATACGTTAAGATTAACATGTAAGTTAATTGATATCTTTATCTCACAAGTTATGGATATGAGATATCAAGTTGACACATAAATATATATTAAAGAATATATACTGAATTTACTCGCAATGAGAAAATTTTATGGATCGTTATACGAGTATTATAAACTTCCTCACAATGACTATTGGTTTGAATATTCTTTAGACCTGAGGTCATTAAAGTCTCCTACATAAGGAGTTGTATGCTTTGGTATCGTCAAACGTCATCTATAAAAAGGTGGACTATAAAATCGATCACTGGATATACAACAAATTATACGGAAAAATGTGAGTGATGTAGATGGGATCTATCCCTCCCTTATAGCGAGAGTGATATCTTTGGGCCCCTTAATCGATAAGAACTATTAAAATGTATGGTCATGCTCAAATGAGTCGATATGAGAATTTATTTGGTTGAGTGAGTTTATTTGGGGTTAAGAAATATAATTAAATGGTTGTAAATCCATAATGGTTGTAAATCTAATTAAATGGATATTATAACTAGGGCTAGATCTAAATTTTGTTTAAATTTAAATTTAGCTATTTTAATGAATTTATAAATAGCTAAACTATGTCATTTGATATAGGGCATTGATCGGTTGAGTGTATTTGATCGCAGAGGTTCTTTCGGACACAATCTACAATTAAGGCGGGTACTTCTCCTTTGTATTCTTGTAGATCATTGATCTTAAATGCTTGACTGTTTGTTTCTGAGTAGGACTACTTTACCTTGTTCACTACAAAAAAAAGAGTATTCTGCGACAAATTTTGCGACAAATTTTAAAAAAAAAAATCGTCGCAAAAATTTTTTGCGACAAATTTGGCGATGAAAAAAAAGTCGTCGCTAAATACTCGTTGCATAATTCTGCGGCGAAAAAAATGAATTTGTCGCAAATTTTGCGACAAAATCATTTTTCGTCGCAGAATTTGTGACAAATTAAATTTTCGTTGCTAAATTTATCTCAAATTTTTATAAAATTTGTCGCAATACTTGCGACGAATATAACATTTGTCGCAGAATCTGCGACAAATTTTAAAATTCGTTGTAAAAATTTGCGACGAATTATGAAATTTGTCGCATAATTTCTGCGACAAATATAATAATTCGTCGTAGAATTTGCGACGAATTTTAAAATTTGTCGCTGATTATTTCCAACGAATAAAAAGTTTATCGCAAAACTTGCGACGAATAACATAATTTGTCGCAGAATTTTTGGGACGAAAATATAAATTTGTTGCAAAAACTGCGACAAATCTTTTATTTGTCGCAAAATATCTGCGACAAATTTGAAAATTCGACTCAAAATTCTACAATGAATATCTTAATTTGTCGCAAAATCTACGACAAATATCAGAATTTATCGCAAAAAAAATCAACTACAAATTACTAATTTTATCACAAATTTTGCGACGAATTTTAGAATTCGTTGCATATTTTTGCAACGAATTTTAGAATTTGAGGCAAAATCTAGGACATTTTTTTGTCAAGTCAAGGCCACAAGGGAAGCCATCCCTAGAGTTGACCCAAACCAGTCATATCCTATTATAGAGTCCCATATAGGTATGGAACTCAATCTAGGGCTAGAAGTTAAGTCAAGGCCACAAGGGAAGTCATCCCTAGAGTTGACCAAGACAAGACTAACATGAGTAAGACTTCGGAGAAGCCTAGAAAAGTCATTAGGAAGGTATCAAGGGAAGTTATCCCTAGTGAATACCTAGAACACCCAAGGAGCACCAATAGGTTTTGGGTTCCTAAGAGTGTGTTTGCCACACCCTAGACAGGTCTAGGAGTGTCAACTCAAATTGGAAGGGTAGTTAACCCAACCTTGATGATGTTGGCACTTTGGGACATTTTCAAGGAGTTGCTACCCTTGAAAATGAAGGAGTTATTTGCTTACTCTAGGTAGAGCTAGATTTGTGCCAAACCATATTTTTGGAAGATTGATCTTAATAAAAGTTGGCACAACTAGGTTAGAATCCAAAGATATGTCAAGTTGGGAGTTTTGGCATTATCTTGGAAATTATGGGCAAAGTTAGGATTATCAATGGCTTAGCGATGAGTTATTGATACTTAGATAGGAAATCTAGGTATTTTATTTTGTGCTATTATGCCATGCTTTGCATGCTCTATCACATGTCATGACATCATAATCCATCATTCATATTTTATTACGAAAATATTACATGTCATGTCACACATGCATCATCTAGCTATAATTTCTTTTGAAAATCCTCATATGATGCATGTCATAGTCATTATCATGCATTAATTTAGTTTTTATTGAAATTAAGGACATTGACATTAATTGACATCCTAGGTGGATGATCAAAGTTTATAATGCCTAGGTAGAAATGCATGAACCCTTAGTTTAGGGAGAACATGACTTTCACATCTCACTAAAACCATACGTTGACTTGTATGTGTTTGGAGACACACTAGATACAAGTGAGGTGTTAGGAAGATGAATATAAATGAACTCCAATCATTGGGAAAACTAATGTACAAGTCATGTGCATTTAGCCCAAGGAATATGGTTGGAAAGTGTTTTTGAAACTTATTTCAAAACTATCTTGGAAAACCTTGGTGAAGACTATCTTTTGATAGAACTCATCATTGATGAATTGGATACAAAATAGAGTGAAACATTGAAATATTTCAATGGTTTCTAATTTTGTGTCAATCTTTGAAAATAAAGGTTATTTCCATAGAAAACTATTTTTCCTTGATAATAAATGTTATAAATAATCTCTATACAAAATTTCAAGATCTTTCGAATTTTGTAGAATTATTTAGGGGTTTCTGAAATTCGGACTGAATATGTTTTCAGAAATCAGAAACTCCCAAATCGATTAGGTGATCGATTGGGACAGTAGCCAATCGATTGGTAGATGTTTTTGCGAGCACAGAAGCTCGCGTAATCGATCTGTTGATCGATTACAGTCGGCAGTAATCGATCAGTTGATCGATTAAGGCATAGCGTAATCGATTGGTTCCCAACACCAATCGATTGGTAAGACTGAAACTGTCTGGTTTCAGTCAGTTAACCCATTTTTGAGTAACCTAACAGTCCCTAAACCCTTGAATTACCTTCATAAGTATACTTGGGTAAATTTCATTGTGAAATCAAAAAGGGAGATGGTTTGGTGCTAGCTATAGGGTTAAGGAGAGTTTTGATTCAAGTTTTGACTCCCAAAATCTCAAAACATCAAGTTGAGATTTCCTAAAGTCTTAGGAACTCCCAAAATCATTGTTGGTGCAATGATAGAGGTTTAGAGCATGTTTTGAGGGGGAGGTCCTCCTTAAAAGCATGTGTGTGAATTTTTATTTTTGGGATATGTGAATGGATGAAAATTGGGAATTTTCATCATGATGAATGCTCAAGGATGAGCATGGTTTCAAATGGAAGATATGGGACTTTCATTGAGCAAGCCTTTGACCATATAGACTCTCGGGGAGAGTTTTTGATATATGTCAAAGGGGGAGAGATTGAAAGGCTAATAGGGATTAGTCTTTCTCAAAACATATTGTCAAATATCAAAAACGGGGAGATTGTTGGTGCAATTTTGGTTAGGTCAGGGTTGACCTAGTTTGACTAGGCTCGGGTGAGCTTAAGTCTGACTAAGCTTGGTAAGCTTGAGTTTGGATGTTTCGATGTTTGATAATGATGTTTGAATGTCTTATGATGTTTGAATATCATATGATGTCAAGTGGGTCAAGGTTGACTGGAGAGTTGACTAGGTGAAGTCCAGGTGGATCGGGGAGATCGTACGCTGGCATGGGAAAAGACCTAGTGGGACTAGGTGAAGTCCAGATGGATCGGGGAGATCGCATGCTGGCAAGGTGGAAGTCTACCGAGAGACTAGACCTAACTCGAGGGTTAGGCGAATCTGGTTGGGAACCAGGTTAAGTCCGAGCTGGGAGCTAGGCAGTAAAAATCCAGGTTGGTCAAAGGGGTTGACCGGACACTTGGTAGGGGATCCTAAGCTTGTGAAAACAAGTTAGGTTGGACTCAATCGATTGGGTAATCGATTGGGTGAATCGATCAGCTGATCGATTAGGGCTGTTGGCGTGAGAGGACAGAAGGGTCCTGAATCGATTGGGTAATCGATTCAGGGTATCGGTAATCGATTAGGGCAGTTTGCGCGAGAGAATAGAAGGGTTCTGAATCGATTGGGCAATCAATTCAGGACACTCGTAATCTATTGGGCAATCGATTACGGTTCGAAAACTAGCCGTTGAACGGCTAAATCTGACGTGGTAATCGATTGGGTAATCGATTCAGAAACCCTAGGCGTCGAGTATAAAGGTTTTCACACAGGTTTGAAGCACCTCTCTTCCTCCTTCAACGCCATCTCAAGAGAAGCTTTGGGGCTTAGTGTTGCTGCACTTCCAAAGTTCTAGAGGCGATCACAAGCTTGAAGATAGCAAGGAAAGCAAAGATTGAGCTTATCATTGTAAATCTTGTAAGATTTCATTTGTATTTTGCTTTGTAATCTTGTTGCATCTTTGTGAAAGCTTGTAAGAGGTTTCTCCACCTCAAGAAGGAGATCTTTCATAGTGTATGAGAGAGTGAGGAGAGTGGATCCTTGGATTAGTCACCCGGCCGGGGTGGATACCAAGTAAAATCCAAGGTGTTAGCATTGCTTGAAGTCTTCCGCCGCGACAAATCATCTACAAGCAAATCGGAGCTAATCACCCCACCTCTAGTTCGTCTACCGGTTCCAACACAACCGTGTCGTTACTCACTAGGTCTTTCCACCCCTGGCCAGTGGATTTTTGCCTTCCTCAGGATTCAAACTCTAGACCTCCAAGATAAGTACTAGAGTTTATGTCACGCCCCCAGAGGCACATGCTTGCTCGAAAATCGGGCAGCATCTCCCCTGTATGGCGGACAATATGGGGCAATTATACAAAATATCTCACCATATAACTTAGCCACAAGCGGCTAGTATCACACAATATAGAAGATAAACACAACCTCGCAGTTATAAGATAACGGGTGGCTCAGCCACCTTAGGCATAAAAGAGAACACAACTTAATAAGAAACTCCACAACGAATAAGCCCGACCAATAAGACATGACTACAAATTTGTCAAGACCATACCAGAAATAATATAAAATGCGGAAACAAAGAAGCTACGGAGAACCAACTCTGAAACAACTCTAAACCAAAATAACCCGGTGAAACTGAGGGACTGGAAACTGGATCATCTCCTGGCTCCAAGCAAAACACCTACTTGCTACCTGAAACAAAAATAGGTGGTAGCGGTGGTGAGTTATGGCGGACTATGCGGGTATATGAGTAGACAATAAGCATGGCATAATAAAAGATAACAGAGTAGAGAAATCAACAGTGTACAGTCCATAAGAATTATAGGATTTACCTAATCATGCATAACCAATATAATACGACATGGTATAAAACCAATAACAACTAAACAGGTGTAAAATGACGCAATAACAATAAAGCCAAGATATATATGCATGTCAATCATGTGCAACAACCATAGCTCATATAAATGCAACAATCACAGGAAAATGCATAAATGAAATACGTATGCACATGATGCAATGACATGTGTCACCCCTGACGCCAGTCAAGCCGCCAACTCATCCCATCTGTGTGACCGAGTGGGTAGGGCTGTGACAACTGTACGCACTCCAACAACGAATACCACAAAGGTGTGGTTGAGTGGACAGGATGCTGGGGAGTCTACACTCCAAACCCCGGTACATTGGGGGAGCTACTACAGCTACAATATCCCTCGAAAAACAACGGTGAGGGTGAGCCACCAACATCTCTAATATCCCTCTAAAAATAACGGTGAGGGTGTCACTGTTTGACATAACAGGACAGGTGCTCGCACTCTAATAACTACCACGACAACAAGTGGTTGAGTGAATCGAGCAACAATATGACTAACGACGGCTTAACTAAATGTAAGCCCAACAGTCGTTAGTATGCAACGTGCAAGTATGGTGCATGCTATACGATGCACGAACAACCGGAGAAACAACGATGCAATAAAATCCAATGAGTATACGATGCATCAATACAACCAACCAGAAATCGCAAACCAACGATTATGCACCTACACTAATAGGTAGGATATTTCTAATGTCAAATAAACCTAATTGTGTTTAATGAACTTCTAAGTGCTCGCGTACAAACGACACTTTACAGAATAGAAAACCAATAGAGGACTGTACGGATACAAATTTGGAATACTCGAAGATCAACGAAGAACAAGTCTCAACGGCGATGTTTAAATAACAAACGACAAAGAACAAGGTCAAGCAACCTATCAGACATAATATAGTCATGCTTTTAAGGTAAAGAAACTACTCGAGTACAAAAGAGAAGTACCCGCCTTATAATTGTAGAACGTGTCCGAAAGAACCTCCAAGATCAACACACACAACCGATCAATGTCCTGCATCGAAGACAAGGTTTAACTATTTATACGATTAATAAAATAGTTAAATAATTACTAAACACAATTAGGTTCATTCTAACTAATTAGTTATTCGTTAACTAACGATCAACTCCTAAATCAATCCCAAGATATATCGGGGTTAACTAAACTCTATTTCAATCCGTGAGTTGAAGCAACATATTCTTGTTCCTATCTACTGACCAAACATCCAAGTAAAATCGTAGCACATACATCTACTGATCATATACAACATATCACCCCAAACAACAAAAGCATACCTAAACGCTTGTCCACATTCCATCTCCTCTTCTGCATCTTTAAAAGATACAACTAGCACCTGTTTAAGTTTAAGATACTAAAATATTATAGCACGACATCCAATGAAATCATAATGTAATGTCTGAAGCTCTACTTACTCTTAAATAATCACCTTAACTACCAATCCACACTTGTTCGAACAAGCACATTGTGCTAAGTAATACACTCCCATAGCTTTCCCCTCAATAAACTTCTTGCAAGCATCCAGCACTAGTGGCAATGCAACTCATCGCTAAAAGAAAATAGATTCATCAACCATTGTCCACACCTCAAGCACAGAATCTGCACATTATCTAATTGAGAACCCCCTTACCTAATTTTGGCCAGAACAGTGATCTTCCAGTTGTAATCCGGTGCATACAAAACTCCACCAAAAGGCCAAAATGGTTTGCCGTCTCTCAGCGGCACCGAGGAGCCACTCAAAACACCCAGGTTTAAGGAGAAGCAAGGCTCTCGCATGGAGAGAAAAGGAAACCGAGATTGTGAAGAAGAAGAAGAAGGGGAGGAAGGAGGTTCTCGTGGAGGAGAAGACGTCGGCTAGGGCTCGACGGCGTCCGGCGAAACTGCTCGCGCACAGGCGTCGGGCAGAGAGGAAACGGTGAGCGTGCGTTGAGGGAGAAGTTAGCGTCGGGGAAGAGAACCGAAGGAATCGGTGGTTTAGGGCACAGGGAAAAAGAGGAACGGTTTGAGGGTTTTAATAGTTTTAGGCTTTTTTTTTGCAAATAAACCCTCCAAGTCTAAAAAATTACTACTAAGCCCTTAAATTTAGAATTTTTCCCATTTAGCCTCCTAAAAACTCGGTATTTAACATATTTTCTCAAGATTATTTTATTGAAAAATACCCTCTAATTGATTATCTATAGATAGCAATAAATATAATACATTACATGGTAAGAAAATCACAAACAGTAAATATAATAGTTTACATGGAAAAAGTCAATATCAGCACAAAAGATAATAATCGTTATAATTACAAGATAACAATGAAGTACGTTTCCTATTACAATAAACTCAGTAAGCTTTGTCATGGAGAAAGTAGAGGAGATGATCTGACTCTATTCTTCAAAATGATCTTTATAATACCTGATAACAATGAAAAAAAAGTAAGATATTCATGAAATAGAACAATATAAATGTGTAATGCTCTTATACAGTATAATGAAAAGAAATAGTGCAGGTAGTAATGTAGCTAACATAAAACCTTCATACTTTTATGCAATACTATTATTGAGGATCTCAATAATAAAGACCATGAAGGAAACTCAAACTTCAATATTAATGTATGCAGTATAAAAGTCAACTGTACAAACAAGTATATATATCAAATAAATCTAAAAATGAAAACTTACTACAAGCCTAGAAAATGAAAACTATCTCTGTTATTGAAACTGAACTATAAAATGTAAAACTAAAAAAACATATGGTGCATAGAAAATAAGATAAGCTGTGAGAATTTGTTCTTAAAAAAAATATTTATCTTGTTAACCAAAATTTAAACAATCTCAGTGAACATTAAAAATTTATGCAATTTCAATGAGCATTAACAAGTAATAAGAAAGATACCTCAATATTTTATTTTCATGCTTCAACAAGATATAACTGTATAAAACAATAAAAATTTGATGCCTTAGAGTTATATAAAAATTAAGGATACTCATCTGTAACAAAATGAAAGCAAAAATTTATACTTACATTTTCGGCCTGAGAACTACGTCTACGACCACCACCCCGTCTGAAGATGTGCTGTAAAATAAAAAATAATATAAAGTTAAAATAAATTTGATACATAACAATTAATATAAAAAACCTTACCATATTTGTTTAGATAAAGAGAATGCGTAAACCCTACGACAACAAGATATCACCTGTAATGACCTATAAATAGCAAGAAATATAAAACATTAACAGATATCATCTGTAATGAGATTTAATTAAATTAAATAATTACTTTTGTATTAAAGTGAAGAATTAGTTAATTAATATCTTAAATAGATCAATTAGTTAACCACATGTAAACAAAGAAAAACACATAGTCATTCAAATAATACCCTAATTGTATGTTATAAAATAAGTAAACACAAATTTTTATAAACTAATATAAACTACCGAAACCTAATCTTATAAAACACTCGCACTAAAACATGGATTATTATAGTAAGCATTAATCAAAATATTAAATAACAAAAGAGGGATATATACATGCATACCAAACGAAGGTCACCAACAAAGACATCGGTTCTCACTCCAAACACATCTAATTAAGACCTATACAAAAATATTACAGGGTCAAAAATATAAATCAGAAATCAAATCTTCAATTGTAAAATCCGACTGTGAGCGATGTGGCCCAAGCCCAACCAAGCTTGATATGTTGGGCCCGACCAGTCAACCCGGATCAGGCCGGACCAGGCCAGCCCGGACTGACCCGGCCAAACCAGGCCCCGCCCCGGCCCAGACATGGCCGGACGAACAGGCCCGCGCGCCCTAGCGCGGCCAGGCCCGGTGCAAAATTGTTGCGCCCGCCAGGTAACTCGAGAGCAGGGCCGCACTGGCCGGGATCCCGCGAGCGCGACCACACCTGGCCGGGAAAGCACGAGGATGCCTGAGCGCGCCCGGAAGAGAGCGAGCCGCCGCGCGCAGTCGGTATCGTTCGACCTCCAACGCGCGCGGCGGGTATCCCAAAAACGTGGCCGCGCTCGGCCGGCAGCGTGCGAGGCGAGCGGCGCCGGGTGAGGCCAGCACCGCGCGAGCGCGAGGCCCAGTAGCGCGAACGCGGGCGCGCGAGGCCGGTAGCTCGCGCACGGCTGCGCACAGCCGGTAGCACGAGCGCGGCCACGCGCGGCCGAAAGAGAGGGAGGCGCGTGCGCACTGCCGCCAAAAGCCAAAGCCACCGGAGATAATTCGGAGAAAGAAGAGAAAGGAGAAGATATTTAGTGGAGATCTCGTCGTTGCAGGAGGGAGCGCGCGCACCTTGCCGCCAAAAGCCAAAGCCAAAATGAAATGAAGTAGGGCAAAAGTAGACCGGGAGAATAATTAGGGTTTTGCGACAAAAATAAATTTGTCGCCAAATTATTTTTTTCATAAATACCTTCAAAAAATCATATAGTGATATACAGAACTTAGAAATTGACGAAACAAATTTCTACGTGCTTGTATCAAAATCCTGATTATATAAATGACCTCAAACTTGGAAAATATTTATAATTTTTGAAACATTATTTATTTGGAAAATAAAATTTTGTGGTTTTAAATTTTTTTTATATAAATTTATCCGGTAAAATTTATGTTTAACGTCATTTATCTCATTTATTTAACAAACGAGTTTCTACGTGCTCGTATCGATAAATGACCTCAAACTTAAATTTTTCATAATATATTTTTATTTGTAATTTTCTAAATTTTATTTACTTGGAAAATATAATTTTGTGGCATAAAATTTTTTTTCTATACATTTATACGGTAAAATTTAAGTTTGACGTCATTTATTTCTTGATCAAATCACTACGAGCACGTAGAAACTTATTTCATGAAATTCGGAGCTCCGTACATTTATTTATGATTTTTTGAAGGTATTTAAGTTTCTTTTTAAAAATTTAAAATTTTGCGACGAATTTCAGAATTCGTCCCAAATTCTGCAATGAATTTCCAAATTCGTCGCAGATTAGGGATGAATTTTGAAATTCATCGTAGAATTAAATATTTAAATAATCAAAACAAATATCGTTTAATTGTCGTAGATGGACCTAGAGAACTCGGAATTTAATGAAACAAGTTTCTATATGTTCGTATTGATCCCCTGATGAGCTAAATGGCCACAAATATGAATTTCTGTTAATATATTTTTTTCATAGTTCATTATTTATATCAGCGGTTGACTTAGTTAAAAATTTCTAAGTCTGAAACTGTTATAAGCAATTTCATATTAATCGTTCATTGATCCATAGAATTTTTATTGAAATAAGTGTTTAAGATCATTTATATCACGAGGATGTCGATACGAACTCGTAGAAACTTGTGTCATGCTATTCCGAGTTCTGTAGCTCAATCTGCGACATTTCGAATGTATTTCGGATTTTCCAAGTTTGCGGCGAATTTCTAAATTCGTCCCAATTCTGCGACAAATTTCCAAATTCATTGCAAATTTTGCAACGTATTTCAAAATTCGTCGCAAATAATTATTTTTAACAAAACCAAAAGAATATTAATAAATTTCATATATGGACCTACAGAACTCGGAATTTAATGAAACGAGTTTCTACGTGCTCGTATCGATCTCCTCGTGGTATAAATGACCTCAAACATAAATTTTACACAATATATTTTTATTTGTAATTTTCTAAATTTTATTTACTTGGAAAATATATTTTGTGGCCTAAAATTGTTTTCTATAAATTTAAATGGTAAAATTTAAGTTTGACATCATTTATTTCATGATGAAATTGCTACGAGCACGTAGAAACTTATTTCATGAAATTCGGAGCTCCCTACGTTTATTTATGATTTTTTGAAGGTATTTAGGTTTCTTTTTAAAAATTTAAAATTTTGCGATGAATATCAGAATTCGTCCCAAATTCTGCAACGAATTTCCAAATTAGTCGCATATTAGGGACGAATTTTGAAATTCATCGTAGAATTATATTTTTAAAAAATCAAAACAAATACCGTTTAAATATTGTAGATGGATGTAGAGAACTCGGAATTTAATGAAACAAGTTTCTATATGTTCGTATTGATCCCCTGATGAGCTAAACGGCCACAAATATGAATTTCAGTTAATAATTTTTTTCATAGTTCATTATTTATATCAGCAATTGACTTAGTTAAAAGTTTTAAGTCTGAAACTGTTAGAAGTAATTTCATATTAATCGTTCATTGATCCCTAGAATTTTTATTGAAATTTGTGTTTAAGATCATTTATATCACGAGGGCGTCGATACGAACTCGTAGAAACTTGTGTCATGTCATTCCGAGTTCTGTAGCTCAATCTGCGAAATTTCTAATATATTTCGGATTTTCCAAGTTTGCGACGAATTTCTAAATTTGTCCCAATTTGCGACGAATTTCCAAATTCGTTGCAAATTTTGTAACGAATTTCGAAATTCGTCGCAAATAATTATTTTTAACAAAACCAAAAGAATATTAATATATTTTGTATGTGGACCTACAGAACTCGAAATTTAACGAAACGAGTTTCTATGTGCTCGTATCGATCTACTCGTGATATAAATGACCTCAAACTTAAATTTTATAAAATTTATTTTTATTTGAAATTTTCTGAATTTTATTTACTTGGGAAATATATTTTTGTGGCCTTAAATTTTTTTTCTATAAATTTATCCGGTAAAATTTAAGTTTGACGTCATTTATTTCATGATGAAATCGCTACGAGCACGTAGAAACTTATTTCATGAAATTCAGAACTCCGTACGTTTATTTATGATTTTTTGAAGGTATTTAGGTTTCTTTTTAAAAATTTAAAATTTTGCGACGAATTTTTGAATTCGTCGCAAATTCTGTAACGAATTTCCAAATTCGTAGCAGATTAGGGACGAATTTTGAAATTTGTCGCAGAATTAAATTTTTAAAAAATTAAAAAAATATCGTTTAATTGTGAAATAAATACCGTCCAAATTTTGCGATGAATTATATTTTTACGATAAATTAAATATTTGTTGTAAGTTTGCGACAAATTTTAAATTCATCGCATATTTCACAATGAAAAAAATATTGTTGCAAATTTTGCGACGAATATTCATTTTCATTGCAAAATTTGCAACAAATTGTTTTTCGTTGAAAGATTGTTGCAAAATTTGCGACAAATATCAAATTCGACGCAAATTTTGCAACGATAAAATATTTGTTTCAAATTTTGCGTCGAATAATTATTTTTGTCGCAAAAACGCAACAAATTTGGCAACGAAAATTTTTTGTCGCTAATAGGCGACAAAAATTGTTTCGTCTCAAAATTTGTTGCAAATTATAAACGAATATCATTTTTGTCACAAAATTTATCGCTAATCTGCGACGAAAATTTTTCGTCGCAAAAGTTAGTCGCAAAATACCCTTTTTTGTAGTGGTTCTTTGTTTTTGACATCATCCGTTGATACTTTCTTTGATTAATCTTCGTGCTAATCATATTTTATGTCCGTACAGTCTCCTATTGATTTTCTATTTTGTAAAGTACCGCTTGTATGCGGGTTCTTAGAAATGATCATTAAACACTACTAGGGTTAGTTGACATTAGAGATACCCTACCTAGTAGTTTAGTTACATGTTTGGTGATTTTGGTACTTATTGATTGTATTGTTGTATCATTATTATTTGGTTGATTGTGCATTTAGTATCATGCACCATATATGCATAGTTGCATGCTGACGAGTATTGGCTTCCATATAGTTAAGCTGTCATCAGTCATTTACTTGCTCTGCCCACTCAACTACTCATCGTGGTAGTTGCTAGAGTGCGAGTAACTGTCCTATTATGCCACACTCGACCACTCATAGATAGTGGATGTTAGAGTTATAGGCAAGTAGTTGACACCTTCACCGTTATTTTCGAGGGATACCAGAGCTGTTGGTAGCTCCCCCTTTTTTTTGAGTTTTGGAGTAGTTATCTCGCCAGCATCCTGTCCACTCAACCATATATACTAGTGGTATTCGTTGGAGTGCGTATAGTTGTCATAGCCCTACCCACTTTGTCACACAAATGTGCTGTGATGGCGGCATGACTGACGTCAGAGATGACACATGTCATTGTATCATATGCATTTATTGTATTATTCATTTTCTTGTGCTTGTTGCATTTATATAAGCTATAATTATTGTATTTGATTGACATGCATGTATGTATTGATATTCTGATATCATTCTATTTCATACATGCCTAGTTATTATTTTGTTTCTTAGAGATTGTTTACTGTTGTTTCTTCTGGTTGATATATTTTTTTATTATGTAATGCCTTTATCTGCTCTTATCCCCCTCCATCTACTTTTGTTTTAGGTAGCAGATAGATACATTACCTGGAGCCAAGAGAGAATCCAATTGTCAATTCCACGATGTCGAGTAGTTTGGAGTTTTATTTTCGACAATGTCTTTATTGTCTTAGTAGATTTATTGTTTATACATTATTGGACTGGTATGTTCGTTTTTGGATTTAACTTTAGTGTTAATTTGAAAATATGACTTATTTTACTTCTATCATTCTTATCAATATAAAATGCATGATCGTGGAGCTTTTTATTTTACTATTGTGGTGCCAGCTGTGTGAGGTTGAGCTAGATATTGTGGAGAGTTATGTATAAATATCCCAAC
The DNA here is from genome assembly GCA_024364735.1 of Boesenbergia rotunda. Classification (NCBI taxonomy): domain Eukaryota; kingdom Viridiplantae; phylum Streptophyta; class Magnoliopsida; order Zingiberales; family Zingiberaceae; genus Boesenbergia; species Boesenbergia rotunda. Next base: position 211,292 of record JAGFNQ010001198.1, on the reverse strand, counting down.
TTATCTATCGTACAGAAAAGATGTTGTCCGATTTTTCAACAAACATGGATCTCTGGGAGTATGACATATTACAGGTCACATGATCTCATACAAAGGGTTACTGAGTTGGGTCAAATTCTCCATGATTTATCTTTTTTCCTGATCATATGGGACGGGAGGCTTTTAGAGGGTTCTCAGAGTGAGGATTATCACTTTTCACTGTAAAAGGATTCCTAGTATATGTTATTTTATAAAATTAGTTTAAAGTTAAATATTAACTAAATATTTTTTTTAAAAAAAATAAAGTATGACTATTCTATTTAGAGTATTTAGAGGTTCATAATGATTTAAATCTTTTATTTTAAATGGCTATTTTGATAGATTCTCAATCATAAATTTTAGCTGCAAGCTATTTATTTTTGTAATTTATTATAAAATTTTTCATCAAACTTAACTCTCTTAAATTAAAAAGTATCAATTTAATAATTAAGGTATTTGATAACTTATGTTGGTCAAAAATTTCCATTAAGAAGGTGAAAATTTATAAAATTAGTTTATATTGGTTTATAAAAATTTGTGTTTACTTATATTATAACATATAATTAGGGTATTATTTGAATGACTATGTGTTTTTCTTTGTTTACATGTGGTTAACTAATTGATCGATTTAAGATATTAATTAACTAATTCTTCACTTTAATACAAAAGTAATTATTTAATTTAATTAAATCTCATTACAGATGATATCTGTTAATGTTTTATATTTCTTGCTATTTATAGGTCATTACAGGTGATATCTTGTTGTCGTAGGATTTACGCATTCTCTTTATCTAAACAAATATGGTAAGGTTTTTTATATTAATTGTTATGTATCAAATTTATTTTAACTTTATCATATTTTTTATTTTACATCACATCTTCAGACGGGGTGGTGATCGTAGACGTAGTTCTCAGGCCGAAAATGTAAGTATAAATTTTTTGCTTTCATTTTGTTACAGATGAGCATCCTTAATTTTTATATAACTCTCAGGCATCAATTTTTATTGTTATATACAGTTATATCTTGTTGAAGCATGAAAACAAAATAATGAGGTATCTTTCTTATTACTTGTTAATGCTCATTGAAATTGCATAAATTTTAATGTTCATTGAGATTGTTTAAATTTTTGTTAACAAGATAAATATTTTTTTTAAGAACAAATTCTCACAGCTTATCTTATTTTCTATGCACCATATGTTTTTTTAGTTTTACATTTTATAGTTCAGTTTCAATAATAGAGATAGTTTTCATTTTCTAGGGTTGTAGTAAGTTTTCATTTTTTAGATTTATTTGAAATATATGCTTGTTTGTACAGTTGACTTTTATACTGCATACATTAATATTGAAGTTTGAGTTTCCTTCATAGTCTTTATTATTGAGATCCTCAATAATAATATTGCATAAAAGTATGAAGGTTTTATGTTAGCTACATTAATGCCTGCACTATTTCTCTTCATTATACTGTATAAGAGCATTACACATTTATATTGTTCTATTTCATGAATATCATACTTTTTTTTTTCATTGCTATCAGGTATTATAAAGATCATTTTGAAGAATAGAGTCAGACCATCTCCTCTACTTTCTCCATGACAATGCTTACTGAGATTATTGTAATAGGAAACGTACTTCATTGTTATCTTGTAATTATAACGATTATTATCTTTTGTGCAGATATTGACTTTTTCCATGCAAACTATTATATTTACTGTTTTGATTTTCTTACCATGTAAGATATTATATTTATTGCCATCTATAGATAATCAATTAGAGTGTATTTTTCAATAAAATAATCTTGAGAAAATAACATAGGTATTGATTTTGATTTTAATTATTTGAAATTTATTTTATTAAAATATTATTGATAAATATAATTTTTTAAAAATTTATTTATTTTGCAATCAATTTTGCGACGAATATATTTTCGTTGTAAAAATCTACGACGAATATTAAAATTTGTCACAAATTCTACGACGAAATTATAAATTCGTCGCACAAAATTAACGACAAAAAAAAATTGTCCTAGATTTTGACTCAAATTCTAAAATTCGTTGCAAAAATCTGCAACGAATTCTAAATTCGTCGCAAAATCTGCGACAATTTTTAAATTCGTCGCAGAATTTGTGATAAATTTAGTAATTTGTAGTTGATTTTTTTGCGATAAATTCTGATATTTGTCGTAGATTTTGCGACAAATTAAGAAATTCGTTGTAGAATTTTGCGACGAATTTTCAAATTTGTCGCAGATATTTTGAGACAAATAAAAGATTTGTCGCAGTTTTTGCAACAAATTTATATTTTTGTCCCAAAAATTCTGCGACCAATTCTGTTATTCGTAGCAAATTTTGCGATAAATTTTTTATTCATTGGAAATAATCAGCGACAAATTTTAAAATTCGTTGCAAATTCTGTGACGAATTATTATATTTGTCGCAGAATTTTTGCGACAAATTATGAAATTTGTCACAGAATCTGCAACGAATTTAGCATTCTATTTTTTTGCATATAGCAAATTATAGTTGCGTATATACATATCATTCTGATGTTGGTGTGTTTCCAGATAGGTTGGTGGGTCTTGCACTTAAAACAATTTACATAATGGTTTATATGTTCCTGATTGGGAGTATCAGATACCAGTGGCAGGCTTCACACTGAGGACCTTCTCAGTAAATGCGTTTCATAACATATCTACTTGATTGATGCTTAATTACTTAAGCCATACCTATAGTAATTTCGTTGATAAATTTCTAACACCCACTCTAGGTTAAATGTGCTGTGAGAGGTGATACAGGGCCTGATTGACGGCAGAGTCTTTGACACCCTGTGTATGGAAGAATAAAGGTAATGTATACACTTATTTTTTATTAACGGATCCCTCATTTTGTGCTACATAACCTATTGGCTTAGTCTTTCTTCAGCAATGCAGTGTTAACTTACCAACTACTGGTCCACTTCCACCTGATGCTCCATCATGGTGCCAAGCTCCTTTTGATCCCGAAGGACTTCTTAGGTTCCTCTTCCAGCTGTTACTACCATATGTATCTCTGTGATATTTACCATGTGTGTGAAGCTAAATGCAAACTAGTTGGCGTTGCAGTTCTATGATGGCAATTGTTACCAGCTTGATTGGATTGCAATTTGGGCACGTCATCATACACTTTAAGGTAAAGTACAGAAACTTGGATCTTCAATTTGCCACTACTTGTGTTTGCATACGTCACACTGTTGAGCAAACTACAGGATCACAAGGAGAGGATTGTGCAGTGGATGATTCCTTCCTTTTGTCTATTAGCATTAGCTTTTTCATTGGACTTCTGTGGTACCCACGACATTTTCTTTCTTCCTATTGTGTCGATATGATTTTTGTGTTCAGATATTCCCAACCAATTGGAATTGGTAATATTTGGTGTAGGCATGCATATGAACTATCAATTCTTTTTCTTCATCTTAAAGTGCACTTCACTAGTCCAATTCATCTTTCGTTGATCAATTCCAAATCCACCTTGTTACAGACCTATGAGCCATCAAACATAATCCATCCAATTTGTCTGTGTCAAATATAGGTTGAGAATGCCTAATATTATAATATAGGTGGTTTGCTTGGCGTCTTCTTTTGTTGGATATTTTATGTCGTGGACTAGCATAAATAATTTAATTATATATTTTGATTATACTCTAGATTAATTAGATGCCAAATCATGTGAATATGGTGTTATTTGGTTATTGTTATTGGGCTTGGCTATAATGGGCAGGCTTGGCCCATTTTTCTCTAAGCTGTAGAGGCCCCTACTCCTAACCCTAATATAAAGTGGTCGTTGCCCCATTGAAACGACGACGGTTTTTTTTGTGATTGACGGGGTGATAGGAGGAGTTACTCTCTGCCGCTTGAACTCTCGCATAGGAAATCATGGATTCGATGATGTCTTCCGCTCCAGGTAATTCTAACACCTAATTATATCTATTACATATATCTATCACTTGTCGTATTTAGAATTGGATTTCGATCTATCGTCAAACATTGAATTTCGATTTATCGTCAAAATATTGGATTGCGATATGTCTTCAAATGGTATCAGAGCCTATCTAATTTTGATACGACAGTGAATTTTCTGTTTAAATTAGGTGTTAAAGATTTAGTCCGAATTCTTTTCTGGTTAAAGAGCGAATCTGAAACGAAGGAAGAACTTGAATCGTAATTAGCTTAGCAATTAATTCTTTTCTCTCGGATTTTTTTTTGGAATAAATTGACCGATTAATGATCTGTACGTTAATTTTTTTTTTTGGAATTAATTGACCGAGCAATTAATTTTCTTTTGGAATAATTGACCGAGCAATTAATTTCCTTTTGGAATATTGACCGAGCAATTTTAATTTAAGAAGAAAAAAAAAATGTTTTTGCACGTTGATCAAATGTTTCTGCACGTTGATTAAGAACAAATAAATAATTATGGCATAAACAAATAAGCAATTGGTGCGATGTCACTCTAATTTTTTTGGACTCTCAATTGAGTTTCGGAACATTGACCAAAACAAATAAATAATTATTTTGTTTGTGCATATTTTGATTATTATGATATGTCATATTACTATTATGAAATCTTATGACATATTTTGAGGCATGCTAATTTTAGACCACTTGGTATTATTTTGGGTATTTTTCATAGTAGTGAGCTCGCCTTCGCAGGACAGATTATGATAAAATACTATTATTGGAAAATTATTATTATTAATTTGCCGTTAGGAATTATTTTGATAATGCACCTACCCTATCGGTTTGTCTTTATTGATATAGTTCCTAATGAATGGTAATTATATTTTAAAGTTCTCAATATCCTCTCGATATTAGCTTTAAGAATATAATTATTTTCTTTGATATGAAAGTTATTTTATACATTGTAATTCGGGACCCTTCGGCGGGATTGCTTTTGCATGAGATAATTTTATTGTGGTCATAAGCTCTATTTCTTTTGTTGGATATGCTTGATAACAAATCTCCCATCAATGTACAAATTCCAGCTTTGCCTATGAGTATGAACTCTTTACCAAAGTTGAATGAAACTAATTATGAGGACTGGGTTGACTCTGTTAAGTTGTTCATTGCTATTTCTAACGTTGATGCTGTCCTTACTGAGAATGAGCCTGAAGTTCCCACACCTGAGTCTTTCGCTGTTGATATAACCAAACATGATAAGTGGGCTCATTCTAATAAAGTGTGTCTGATGACTATGAAGTTCACTATGGACAAGACCATCAAAGATAATATTCCTGAGACAAACAGTGCTAAAGAATTTCTTGTGTCTGTGGGCAAGAAATTCAAGAAATTTGACAAGACAGAAAAGGCCTCCTATCTTTCATTACTGACAAAAACTAGATATGATGGTGTATCAGGTGTGCGCGAGCATGCCATGAAGCTCACCAATTGGTACAACAAGTTAAAATCCATGAAAGTGGAATTGGGAAGTGATTTTTTGGTCTGGCAAGTATTAGACTCTCTTCCTTCTGAATTTGATGTTCTTAAAACTTCCTATAATGCACAAAAGGAGGAGTGGTCTATTGATGAGCTTGTAGCCATTCTTAGTCAGGAGGAGCAAAATATGAGAAAGGGTAAAGGACAAGTTGTTCAGTTGGTTTCTCATAAGAGTCATGAGCAAAAGAAGAAATATTTTAAGGGGAAGAGTAACAAGCCTCAATTCAAGAAGAAGTGGAGTGATAAATCAGGACCTTCCTCAGTTCATGAAGGTGGTGACTCATCTGGTATTAAAAAGAGATTTAATGGCAATTGCAAGTTTTGTGATGTATTTGGGCACAAACAATCTGACTGTTTTAAGTTTAAGAAGTGGTTAGAGATGAAGCAAAAGCAAAACCAAAAGCAAGGTATTCATTGTGCTCTAGTGTGCTTTGAATCTAATCTTGTAGATGTACCTTCTCATACTTGGTGGTTAGACTCTGGTACGACAATTCATATTACAAAATCTGTGCAGGAGCTCAAAACCAGGAGAAGACCAAATGAAGGGGAGGTGTCTATTGCAGTTGGAAATGGAATGAATGTCAAAATAGAGCACATAGGAGTAGTTGCTTTAAAATTAAGTGGTGGACATGAGTTGGTTTTGCAAGACACCGTTTGTGTACCTTCTATGAGAAGGAATTTAATTTCAGTTTCTGTTTTGGATGATTGTGGTTACTCCTTCCATTTTGGATCCAATAAAGTTATTTTATATTATGAATCTACTATTATTGGTTATGGTGTCAAGTTGAATGGTATGTTGAATCTTGATCCTCTTTCTATTGAAACTCGTCATACCAATGTTAATAATGTTGTTGGGCAAAAACGTGGAAAAGCCATTGAAAACTCTTCTATGTTGTGGCATAAAAGATTGGGACATATATCTCGAGAACGGATGGAGAGATTAATCAAGGAGAATATTCTTCATAGTGTGGACTTCTCAGATTTTGACACTTGTGTTGATTGTGTGAAAGGGAAGCTTGCTACTGGAGTTAGAAAGAATAGAGTTGTTAGAAGTGATGGGATACTGCAGTTGATTTATACAGATATCTGTGGGCCAATTACTCCCATTGCTTTGGGAGGATATAGATATTTCATTACTTTTATTGATGATTTTTCAAGGTTTGGCTGGATTGATTTGTTGCGTGAAAAATCAGACTCTTTAGATGCTTTTAAGACTTTTAAAGCTGCTGTTGAGTTGGAATTTGGCACACAGGTTAAGAGTGTTAGATCTGATAGAGGTGGCGAATTCTATGGAAGGTATGATGAAACTGGCAGGAATCCTGGTCCCTTTGCAAGGTTTCTACAGGATTGTGGTATTGAGGCACAGTATACTATGCCTGGCACTCCGCAGCAAAATGGTGTTGCTGAAAGGCGAAATCGCACTCTCATGGAGATGGTTAGATGTATGCTTAGCCATTTAAGTCTTCCTGATTTTCTATGGGGAGAGGCCTTAAGGACAGCAGCTTATATTTTAAATCATGTGCCAAGTAAGTCAGTTCTAAGGACCCCATATGAACTTATGACAGGGAGAAGGCCTACTTTGAAGCATTTTCGTGTCTGGGGCTGTAAGGCAGAAGTCAAGGTCTACAATCCAGAAATAAAGAAGCTTGATCCTAAGACGATTAGTGGATTTTTTGTAGGATACTGTGTTGGATCTAGGGGTTCTAGATTTTATTGTCCAACTCATACCACTAGAGTTGTTGAATCTGAACGTGCTATCTATTTGAAAGCGATTTAGAACATGTTGCAACTCAGGAGCCACGTGTAGTTAACTTCAGAGAAGAGTATGTTAATATTCCTGTACCTATTACTCCTTTGCCCGAATCTATGCCAGTCATTACCACTCATGATGAAGCCACGAATCTCATTATTGATACTAATGTTGATATGCATGTTGACTATGATGTTCAGAACCCTGATGTTACTATGCCTCAATTGAGGCGATCTCAACGTGTTCCCACGTCTAATGGGTCTACTAGATTCAAGGACTATGTTGTTTATTTGCAAGAACATGAGTTTACATGTGTTGGGGATTCTGACCCTATTAGTTTCCATGAAGCCATTTCTGACTCTCATAGTTCACAGTGGCTGGTTGCTATGGAAGATGAATTAGCTTCTATGCGAAAGAATGATGTTTGGGATTTGGTGGTATTGCCCGAAAGTTACAAATCTGTTGGTTGTAAATGGGTATTTAAGACCAAACGTGATGCTAAAGGAGAGATAGAGAGGTACAAGGCCAGACTTGTTGCTAAAGGGTACAACCAGAGAGAAGGCATAGATTACAAAGAGACGTTCTCTCCTGTATCTACTAAAGACTCTTTTCGTGTTGTGATGGCCTTAGTTGCTCATTTTGATTTAGAGCTTCATCAAATGGATGTTAAGACAGCATTCTTGAATGGTGATTTATTTGAGGATGTCTATATGGATCAACCTGATGGTTTTGTTGAAAGTGGTAAGGAGCACATGGTTTGCAAATTGAAATGATCTATTTATGGTTTAAAACAAGCTTCTAGACAGTGGTACTTAAAGTTTGATCATATTATAAATTCTCTTGGTTTTGAAGAAAATACAGTTGATCAGTGCATTTATCTAAAAAGGAGTGGGAGAAAATTTGTTATTCTTGTTCTTTATGTTGATGACATCCTTTTGGCTAGTAATGATGTGAGTTTTCTGAATGAGACTAAACAGATGCTTACGACTCATTTTGATATGAAAGACCTTAGTGATGCATTTTTTGTTTTGGGCATTGAGATTTATCGTGATAGATGTCGTGGTATCCTTGGTTTGTCTCAACAATGATATATTGATAGAATTTTGAACCGGTTCAATATGCAATCTTGTAATTACTGTGTTGCACCAATTCAAAAGGGTGAGAAGTTGTCCAATGATCAGTGTCCTCAAACTGAAAGCGAAATAGCAAATATGAAGAAAATTTCATATTCTTCCGCTGTTGGCAGCCTTATGTATGCTCAAGTTTGTACACGTCCTGATATTGCTTTTGTTGTTGGTGTACTTGGGAGATACTTAAGTAAACCTGGTGTGGCACATTGGCAGGCCGTAAAACGTGTTTTGAGGTATCTGAAAGGTACAAAAACTTATATGATCACATATAGGAGATCAAATCATCTTGAGGTAACAGGTTATTCTGATTCTGATTATGGTGGTTGCCCAGATGATCATAAGTCCACATCAGGTTATGTATTCATGTTAGCTGGAGGAGCTATTTCTTGGAAGAGTGTCAAACAGACTCTTACAGCTACATCAACCATGGAAGCAGAATATATAGCTTGTTATGAGGCCACACGTCAAGTGATATGGTTGAGAAACTTTATTGCTGAGTTTGATTTTGTGGAGAGTATCTCTAGACCTCTTACTATATATTGTGATAACTCTGCTGTAGTAAGTTTCTCTCTTAATAATAAGAGCTCAAAGAGGACAAAACACTTTGAGACAAAGTTTATGTTTGTAAGAGAGAAGATCCAAGAGCTTAAAAATATTGTCAAGCATATCCCTACAGAGCTAAATGTTGCTGATCCCCTAACAAAAGGCATAACTGTTAAAGCCTTTGTTGACCATGTGACCCGTATGGGTATAGTGAAGTCTTTTGATATTTTGGATTAGTGGGAGTTTATGTTTACATTTTGTTATGACTTCATACTCGTAATATTTGAGACATTGTTCAAATAAATAGCTATTGTTGCTATTTTTTTTGCCATATGATTAGTCTGTACAGCTTTTATTATTATAATTATTGTTGTGTGTGTGTGTGTGTGTGTGTGTGTGTGTGTGTGTGTGTGTGTGTGTGTGTGTGTGTGTATTGTGATGACATATTCTGGAGACATTTTGGACCCAGTCTCAATCTTGTTGTTATCATATAGCATCTTGGGCAGATGCTTGGGCCATTTGTTGGAAATAACACTTTTGTTCAAATTTTGACATGTCATTTTGTTGTGCTTTCTCATTTATCCATATTCCACTTCGTTGTTGGGTCACTGGATACAAGTGTCGTGCGATGTATGATATCACTATTCCTTCGAGTGTGATTTTCTGCATTGTTAGGATGCTTGTAGTTCCATTTTGAACCTTTTATTTCGTGGTTTGTGTTGGCTTATTTTGGCATCTTGTTGTGACCACATATTGTTGATTAATCTGGTATATCATAATGCATTTATTTATGCTGTCCAAGTGGGAGAATGTTGGATATTTTATGTCGTGGACTAGCATAAATAATTTAATTATATATTTTGATTATACTCTAGATTAATTAGATGCCAAATCATCTGAATATGGTGTTATTTGGTTATTGTTATTAGGCTTGGCTATAATGGGCTTGGCTATAATGGGCAGGCTTGGCCCATTTTTCTCTAAGCTGTAGAGGCCCCTACTCCTAACCCTAATATAAAGTGGTCGTTGCCCCATTGAAACGACGACGGTTTTTTTTTGTGATTGACGGGGTGATAGGAGGAGTTACTCTCTGCCGCTTGAACTCTCGCATAGGAAATCATGGATTCGATGATGTCTTCCGCTCCAGGTAATTCTAACACCTAATTATATCTATTACATATATCTATCACTTGTCGTATTTAGAATTGGATTTCGATCTATCGTCAAACATTGAATTTCGATTTATCGTCAAAATATTGGATTGCGATATGTCTTCATCTTTATCTCAGGCAAGGAATGTATCCATCGTGATAGAATTCTTGGACAAAGTCGACTGTTGGGTGCCATTGCTATTTGCACTGTCGAATTTATCTGGTAGGTGAACTGAGGAAAGATTGATCATCTCCAGTGTTAGTCGAGCTAAAAGTTGGGATATTTAATTATAAAAAAAATTTGACAATGAAACGAAGAAAAAAAAATTATTGAAGTGACTTTCAAAACTACTTGAGGACTCCTTACAAGGCCCATGATTCATGATCAAAATCCCTACCATCTGGAACAAGAAATAAATGGATTTAAATTGATTCATAAACTCCTAAAATGCATTATTATTTAAAATTTTCAAACACATGACTAATAAAAGAAGTATAAACGATATTTTAGAGGACTATTTTGATCAGAAATAATCTGTCATTTGTGGACCCAAAGATTGTAAAAAGTCAAAGTGATTTTCCAAATTCATTAATGACTTTTTATGGCTAGAAAAGACCTTTAATAAACCTTTCCTTTAGGTAACCTACCTCAAATTTAGACCCAAAAATCTATATAAAAGGACATCTAAGATATTTTGGAGATTATTTTAGTGGAAAATATCTAAATGTGTTTCCTGCGACTTCTCTAGATGTACAGTGCAACTTTTGAATCTCAAGGATCAACAAAAAAAAACATTAAGAAGATTTCTTTTAAAAAAAAACATCTTTAGTAAATGTTTGAGAAAAAATATATTTATTCGATCTTGTTTTTTATGGCATTTTTGGACCAAAATGATCGTAAAATGTATCAAAGAGTCCTTTAGAAACATCTCTTAGATTTTCAGAAAGGGTAAAGTTGTTATGGTGTTGAAAAATAAAAATAGGATGAGGTATTATTTTTATAATAAATATTTTTTTTAAAAAAATAATTCTAGTAAAAAAAGTGCCCGCTTTTTTCAAAATAAAATAAAAGGCTCTAATATATATAATTTGTGCGCCATTGACTCATTCCCATGGTGTACTTGAGTTGATACTCAGATGTTAAAATTATCATTTAGGAAAAATATTCAAATCTCGTAGGATTCATTCACTTTTTCACAAATCTTGGAGAGGAGACATAAGGGGTAGGCACGTATAGAGTAAGCGTTATCATTTTAGACACACAATACATCATTTAGTTGTCTTCGCTCAATGTATTTTCGGTTAGATATACGTGAATAGAAAAGAGGTGGAGGAAGGAGATTTCATTGTGCATGGATTTAGTCCTACGTTGGGAGTCTCATGATTTTATAGTTGATTTATATTATTTCACATGTAGGTATGATATGAATAAATATATTGAGAGAAATTCTCTTTCACACGTGAATGGATATGCAAGGGTTGTAAATTTAGAACCCGGATTGTACCAAAACAAGTTGACTCATATGCAATTACCACCTAAGCAAGAGCAGTGGAAGAGAAGCGAAAGTAATAGCAAAAGAAATCTCCATCCACTTGCGTTTCTCATCTTCTTTGTCATGCATCCTTCGCTCGGTATAATACCTGTGATAGTATTCGACACGAGAAAACCTCATAGCACAGTCTGAGGTGGAGTGAATCTGTTTCAAGAAAATTGCATTGAGCATAGACCCCAGCATCTGCCTTGGTGAATTGTTTTTCCGACTCGACTATGTGCTTCCTGATTGGAGGAAGCACTTGGAATTTTCCTTCCAAACTCAGTATCCACCTGATATAGATATATATAGTTTTGATATCTTAGACGACTTTATAGGAGCGATAGTTAGCGTTCTCTTTCCTACATCATGCATTCTCTTTTTTACATGCACAGACATTCTCTTTCCTATATGCCATGATATTTTTTTCTCGTACATGCAAACTAACTTCATTATGAAGTTGATTTTTTTAAACCAACTTCATAATATGAAAACTAGCATTTTAAAACCAACTTCATAATGAAGTTGGCTTCCTAACGAAGGTGCATGGTTTAAAAAAACGAACTTCATATTATTATGTAAACCAACTTCATAATGAAGTTGGTTTTTTTTAAAACCATCTTCATAATATAGAAACCAACTTGGTTAGGAAGTAAACCAGTTTTATAATGAAGTTGGCTTCCTAACGAAGCTGGTTTAAAAAAAACCAGCTTCATATTATGAAGTTGGTTTAATAAAGTTGATTTTTATAAATCAATTTTATAATAAAATTAGCTTCATTATGAAGCTGGTTTCATATTATGGAATTGGTTTGTATGTAGGAGAGAGTAATATCATTGCATACAGGAAAGAGAATGTCTCTGTATACAAGGAAGAGAATGCATGATGCAGGAAAGAGAACGCTAACATGTGCTAACCAGATCAGTCGTCGCCCACTATCACCCTTATAAGGTTGCCGAGGATATCAAAACTATATATGAGTTTTGATATCTTGGGCAATAGTGGGCGATAGTGGACGATGGTTGATTTGGTCAGTACATGTTAGCGTCCTCTTTCCTATATGTAGAGACATTCTCTTTCCTACATACAATGATATTTCTCTCTTGTATATACAAATCAGCTTCATAATAACGCTGGTTTTTAGCTTCATTAAGAAACTGATTTTTTTAAATCAGCTTCGTTATGAAGCTGGCTTAAAAAAACCAGCTTCATAATCAAGAGCTTCATAATATGAAAACCAGCTTTGTTAGGTTTTACGAAGTTGGTTTAAAAAAATCAGCTTAAGCTAGTTTTTTTAAACCAGCTTTATAATAAAACCAGCCTCATAATGAAGCTGATTTATATTATGGAGCTGATTTGCATGTAGGAGAGAGAAATATCATTGTATGGAGAAAAGAGAATGTCTCTGTAGACAAAAAAGAAAACGCATGATGTAGAAAAGAGAACGTTAACGTGTGTTAACCAAATTAGTCATCGCCCACTAACGCCCTTATAAGGTCGCCTAGGATATCAAAATTATATATATATAATTGATATGTTGTGGATTATTTGTCGTGCGACATTGCGGACCTGTAATTGCATATAGACGCCCGAGTTTGACTTCAAGCCGCCTTGGATTCATTTCAACATAAGTTTGTGAATTTAAAAGTTGGGTTATAATAGATTTAAACTAATAAGGGGGCGCTTGGTAAGCGAGTTTAGAAGATGGGAATGGGAATGAAATAGATTTCATTCCCATTGATGATGCTTGGTATACGGGAATCGGAATCAAAATAAGGATATGATACCCTTGATTTCATAACCCACCCCCCACTAGGTTATCACCAAACCCATACACCCTTCAATCAAACCCATTACTATTCCCATTACCAAATTTATACCAAGCGCCCCCTAAGTTTTTTTCCCTAAGGATTAAGCTTCTCCCTTGGATTATAGTATTCAAGATAAATAAATTTAGATGTTTACGGAATATATTATATATATTTAACTTTTAAAATTTAAAAATTTAGAGATTGAGTTATAGTGAATTTTAGTTAATAATATTTTTTCTTACAGTTTAGAATTATAGTGTTCAAATAAAAAAATTAGATGTGCACAGTTTATTATAATAAGATTAAGAATTATTTAAGAAATTATTTATTAAAAAAATTTAAAAAAAAAGAGAGAGAAATATTTACCGAGGCGCCTGTATTATATTTTTTTTTATTATAGTAGTTGGACAAAATATAATAATAATTTAATAGCCATGCATGTTTTGACAGCCTAGAAAAATATAAACACGATTAATACTTGCTAATCTAATGTCATCTCCACTTTGGCAAGCAATTAATTAGCTCTATATAAACCTCAATCCAGTTGAGAAGTTGAAGAGAAAGAGTATTACAAGCTTGTTTCAAGCTAAGAAATGGAGATGGTTAATCTCGGAGACATTCCAGCTTTCTCAATTCCTCTGCTTCTAATTCTCATGTTAATGGCCACCCTTCTGCTAAGGGCGGCTGAGAAGAGGCGTCGTGTCTCCAAGTTGAAGCTTCCACCAGGCCCAGCAAGGTGGCCGATCGTCGGTAACCTGACACAGCTAGGACTTCTTCCCCACAAGGATTTGGCTCGCTTCTGCTCCTCCTACGGCCCTCTTGTCTATCTCCGCCTCGGCGCCGTCGACGCGATCACCACAGACGACCCGGCCGTCGTACGGGAGATCCTCGTCCGGCAGGACGACCTCTTCGCATCCCGCCCGAAGTTGGTGTCCGGCTTCCAGATGAGCTATGGCGGCAGGGATATCGCCTTCGCTCCGATGGGCCCGCAATGGAAGCGACAGCGCCGGACCTGCGTCGAGCACCTCCTCACCGCCCGGCGTTTGGAGTCTTTCGCCGGGAACAGGGCGCTGGAGGCGCTCCACCTCATGCGCGATGTGCGAGAGAAGGCGTGCAAAGGCGAAATGATCGAAGTGAGCCAGGCGCTCGCCGCCTTCACGATGAACAACGTGACGAGGATGCTCCTGGGAAGGCGGTACTTAGGGGCCGGACCAGCCGAGGCAGCTGAGTTGTTGAACCTCATGCACGAGATGTTCTGGCTTCTGGGGTCGGTCTATCCCGGCGACTACCTGCCGTTATGGAGGTGGCTCGTCGACCCTTTTGTCGGGACGGAGAAGAAGATTAGAGATGCTTCCCGGAGGATGGATGAGTTCCTCCAGAGGGTTATCGATGAACACCAGCAAGCCATTGAGGCAAAGAATCAAACAGATGGTGAGCATGGCGCGAACTCCAGGGACTTCGTTGATGTGTTGCTTTCCTTGCCGGGGGAGGAAGAGAAGGAGCGGATGGATGACAGGGAGATGAAAGCCATAGTGCTGGATATATTCGCGGCGGCGACTGATACTTCTGCGGTGGCTAGCGAGTGGGCGATGGCGGAGGTGATGAAGAACCCAAAGTTGCTGCAGCAGGCACAGGAGGAGCTGGACAGAGTGGTCGGACGGGATCGTATGGTGCGAGAGTCCGACTTGGGAGATCTGAACTACCTCCGGTGCATCGTCCGGGAGACCTTACGGATGCACCCTCCAGGGCCGCTTCTGGTTCCCCAAGAGTCCATGCAGGCCACCGTGCTCATGGGGTACGACATCCCGGCGAAGACGCGGGTGTTCATCAACGCATACGCGTTGGGGAGGAACAAGCGCGTGTGGGGGGACGACGCAGAAGAGTTCCGACCGGAAAGGCACCTCCCGGAAGACGGGGAGAGAGTCGAGGTTCTCCGCAGGGGTGAGCTGGAGATTTACCCTTCGGCGCGGGGAAGAGGAAGTGCCCCGGCGCGACGATGGGAACGACGATGGTGCTGTTGGCCCTCGCGAATCTCTTCCATGGTTTCGACTGGGAGCCGCCGGAGGAGATCGATATGGAAGAAGAGTTCGGCTTGGACTTGCACAAAGCGAAGCCGCTGCGGGCCATGGCGCGGCCACGTTTGGCGCCTTCCCTGTTCTAGTGGCCGGCGATTTGGATGGTTGCCGGGAGATGACTGACTCGGACCATTATATATTATATTCTATTAATAAAAATAAAATTTGATGAATAAATATAATAATATTAAAATTTAATTTATATCATATTAATTATTGGATAGATAGCGAGAATATATATAGAACTAATCCTAATCAAACATTAATATTTAAGGATAACATTAATATGTTAAGATTAACATGTAAGTTAATTGATATCTTTATCTCACAAGTTATGGATATGAGATATCAAGTTGACACATAAATATATATTAGAGAATATATACTGAATTTACTCGCAATGAGAAAATTTTATGGATCGTTATACGAGTATTATAAACTTCCTCACAATGACTATTGGTTTGAATATTCTTTAGACCTGAGGTCATTAAAGTCTCCTACATAAGGAGTTGTATGCTTTGGTATCGTCAAACGTCATCTATAAAAAGGTGGACTATAAAATCGATCACTGGATATACAACAAATTATACGGAAAAATGTGAATGATGTAGATGGGATCTATCCCTCCCTTATAGCGAGAGTGATATCTTTGGGCCCCTTAATCGATAAGAACTATTAAAATGTATGGTCATGCTCAAATGAGTCGATATGAGAATTTATTTGGTTGAGTGAGTTTATTTGGGGTTAAGAAATATAATTAAATGGTTGTAAATCCATAATGGTTGTAAATCTAATTAAATGGATATTATAACTAGGGCTAGATCTAAATTTTGTTTAAATTTAAATTTAGCTATTTTAATGAATTTATAAATAGCTAAACTATGTCATTTGATATAGGACATTGATCAGTTGAGTGTATTTAATCACAGAGGTTCTTTCGGACACAATCTACAATTAAGGCGGGTACTTCTCCTTTGTATTCTTGTAGATCATTGATCTTAAATGCATGACTGTTTGTTTCTGAGTAGGACTACTTTACCTTGTTCACTACAAAAAAAAGAGTATTCTGCGACAAATTTTGCGACAAATTTTAAAAAAAAAATCGTCGCAAAAATTTTTTGCGACAAATTTGGCGATGAAAAAAAAGTCGTCGCTAAATACTCGTTGCATAATTCTGCGGCGAAAAAAAATGAATTTGTCGCAAATTTTGCGACAAAATCATTTTTCGTCGCAGAATTTGTGACAAATTAAATTTTCGTTGCTAAATTTATCTCAAATTTTTATAAAATTTGTCGCAATACTTGCGACGAATATAACATTTGTCGCAGAATCTGCGACAAATTTTAAAATTCGTTGTAAAAATCTGCGACGAATTATGAAATTTGTCGCAGAATTTCTGCGACAAATATAATAATTCGTCGTAGAATTTGCGACGAATTTTAAAATTTGTCGCTGATTATTTCCAACGAATAAAAAGTTTATCGCAAAACTTGCGACGAATAACATAATTTGTCGCAGAATTTTTGGGACGAAAATATAAATTTGTTGCAAAAACTGCGACAAATCTTTTATTTGTCGCAAAATATCTGCGACAAATTTGAAAATTCGACTCAAAATTCTACAATGAATATCTTAATTTGTCGCAAAATCTACGACAAATATCAGAATTTATCGCAAAAAAATCAACTACAAATTACTAATTTTATCACAAATTTTGCGACGAATTTTAGAATTCGTTGCATATTTTTGCAACGAATTTTAGAATTTGAGGCAAAATCTAGGACATTTTTTTGTCAAGTCAAGGCCACAAGGGAAGCCATCCCTAGAGTTGACCCAAACCAGTCATATCCTATTATAGAGTCCCATATAGGTATGGAACTCAATCTAGGGCTAGAAGTCAAGTCAAGGCCACAAGGGAAGTCATCCCTAGAGTTAACCAAGACAAGACTAACATGAGTAAGGCTTCGGAGAAGCCTAGAAAAGTCATTAGGAAGGTATCAAGGGAAGTTATCCCTAGTGAATACCTAGAACACCCAAGGAGCACCAATAGGTTTTGGGTTCCTAAGAGTGTGTTTGCCACACCCTAGATAGGTCTAGGGAGTGTCAACTCAAATTGGAAGGGTAGTTAACCCAACCTTGATGATGTTGGCACTTTGAGACATTTTCAAGGAGTTGCTACCCTTGAAAATGAAGGAGTTATTTGCTTACTCTAGGTAGAGCTAGATTTGTGCCAAACCATATTTTTGGAAGATTGATCTTAATAAAAGTTGGCACAACTAGGTTAGAATCCAAAGATATGCCAAGTTGGGAGTTTTGACATTATCTTGGAAATTATGGGCAAAGTTAGGATTATCAATGGCTTAGCGATGAGTTATTGATACTTAGATAGGAAATCTAGGTATTTTATTTTGTACTATTATGTCATGCTTTGCATGCTCTATCACATGTCATGACATCATAATCCATCATTCATATTTTATTACGAAAATATTACATGTCATGTCACACATGCATCATCTAGCTATAATTTCTTTTGAAAATCCTCATATGATGCATGTCATAGTCATTATCATGCATTAATTTAGTTTTTATTGAAATTAAGGACATTGACATTAATTGACATCCTAGGTGGATGATCAAAGTTTATAATGCCTAGGTAGAAATGCATGAACCCTTAGTTTAGGGAGAACATGACTTTCACATCTTACTAAAACCATACGTTGACTTGTATGTGTTTGGAGACACACTAGATACAAGTGAGGTGTTAGGAAGATGAATATAAATGAACTCCAATCATTGGGAAAACTAATGTACAAGTCATGTGCATTTAGCCCAAGGAATATGGTTGGAAAGTGTTTTTGAAACTTATTTCAAAACTATCTTGGAAAACCTTGGTGAAGACTATTTTTTGATAGAACTCATCATTGATGAATTGGATACAAAATAGAGTGAAACATTGAAATATTTCAATGGTTTCTAATTTTGTGTCAATCTTTGAAAATAAAGGTTATTTCCATAGAAAACTATTTTTCCTTGATAATAAATGTTATAAATAATCTCTATACAAAATTTCAAGATCTTTCGAATTTTGTAGAATTATTTAGGGGTTTCTGAAATTCGGACTGAATATGTTTTCAGAAATCAGAAACTCCCAAATCGATTAGGTGATCGATTGGGACAGTAGCCAATCGATTGGTAGATGTTTTTGCGAGCACAGAAGCTCGCGTAATCGATCCGTTGATCGATTACAGTCGGCAGTAATCGATCAGTTGATCGATTAAGGCATAGCGTAATCGATTGGTTCCCAACACCAATCGATTGGTAAGACTGAAACTGTCTGGTTTCAGTCAGTTAACCCATTTTTGAGCAACCTAACAGTCCCTAAACCCTTGAATTACCTTCATAAGTATACTTGGGTAAATTTCATTGTGAAATCAAAAAGGGAGATGGTTTGGTGCTAGCTATAGGGTTAAGGAGAGGTTTTTATTCAAGTTTTGACTCCCAAAATCTCAAAACATCAAGTTGAGATTTCCTAAAGTCTTAGGAACTCCCAAAATCATTGTTGGTGCAATGATAGAGGTTTAGAGCATGTTTTGAGGGGGAGATCCTCCTTAAAAGCATGTGTGTGAATTTTTATTTTTGGGATATGTGAATGGATGAAAATTGGGAATTTTCATCATGATGAATGCTCAAGGATGAGCATGGTTTCAAATGGAAGATATGGGACTTTCATTGAGTAAGCCTTTGACCATATAGACTCTCGGGGAGAGTTTTTGATGTATGTCAAAGGGGGAGAGATTGAAAGGCTAATAGGGATTAGTCTTTCTCAAAACATATTGTCAAATATCAAAAACGGGGAGATTGTTGGTGCAATTTTGGTTAGGTCAGGGTTGACCTAGTTTGACTAGGCTCGGGTGAGCTTAAGTCTGACTAAGCTTGGTAAGCTTGAGTTTGGATGTTTCGATGTTTGATAATGATGTTTGAATGTCTTATGATGTTTGAATATCATATGATGTCAAGTGGGTCAAGGTTGACTGGAGAGTTGACTAGTGAAGTCCAGGTGGATCGGGGAGATCGTACGCTGGCATGGAAAAGAACCTAGTGGGACTAGGTGAAGTCCAGATGGATCGGGGAGATCGCATGCTGGCAAGGTGGAAGTCTACCGAGAGACTAGACCTAACTCGAGGGTTAGGCGAATCTGGTTGGGAACCAGGTTAAGTCCGAGCTGGGAGCTAGGCAGTAAAAATCCAGGTTGGTCAAAGGGGTTGACCGGACACTTGGTAGGGGATCCTAAGCTTGTGAAAACAAGTTAGGTTGGACTCAATCGATTGGGTAATCGATTGGGTGAATCGATCGATCAGCTGATCGATTAGGGCTGTTGGCGTGAGAGGACAGAAGGGTCCTGAATCGTTGGGTAATCGATTCAGGGTATCGGTAATCGATTGGCTAATCGATTAGGGCAGTTTGCGCGAGAGAATGGAAGGGTTCTGAATCGATTGGGCAATCAATTCAGGACACTCGTAATCGATTGGGCAATCGATTATGGTTCGAAAACTAGCCGTTGAACGGCTAAATCTGACGTGGTAATCGATTGGGTAATCGATTCAGAAACCCTAGGCGTCGAGTATAAAGGTTTTCACACAGGTTTGAAGCACCTCTCTTCCTCCTTCAACGCCATCTCAAGAGAAGCTTTGGGGCTTAGTGTTGCTGCACTTCCAAAGTTCTAGAGGCGATCACAAGCTTGAAGATAGCAAGGAAAGCAAAGATTGAGCTTATCATTGTAAATCTTGTAAGATTTCATTTGTATTTTGCTTTGTAATCTTGTTGCATCTTTGTGAAAGCTTGTAAGAGGTTTCTCCACCTCAAGAGAAGATCTTTCATAGTGTATGAGAGAGTGAGGAGAGTGGATCCTTGGATTAGTCACCCGGCCGGGGTGGATACCAAGTAAATCCAAAGTGTTAGCATTGCTTGAAGTCTTCCGCCGCGACAAATCATCTACAAGCAAATCGGAGCTAATCACCCCCCCTCTAGTTCGTTTACCGGTTCCAACACAACCGTGTCGTTACTCACTAGGTCTTTTCCACCCTGGCCAGTGGATTTTTGCCTTCCTCAGGATTCAAACTCTAGACCTCCAAGATAAGTACTAGAGTTTATGTCACGCCCCCAGAGGCACATGCTTGCTCAAAAATCGGGCAGCATCTCCCCTGTATGGCGGACAATATGGGGCAATTATACAAAATATCTCATCATATAACTTAGCCACAAGCGGCTAGTATCACACAATATAGAAGATAAACACAACCTCGCAGTTATAAGATAACGGGTGGCTCAGCCACCTTAGGCATAAAAGAGAACACAACTTAATAAGAAACTCCACAACGAATAAGCCCGACCAATAAGACATGACTACAAATTTGTCAAGACCATACCAGAAATAATATAAAATGCGGAAACAAAGAAGCTACGGAGAACCAACTCTGAAACAACTCTAAACCAAAATAACCCGGTGAAACTGAGGGACTGGAAACTGGATCATCTCCTGGCTCCAAGCAAAACACCTACTTGCTACCTGAAACAAAAATAGGTGGTAGCGGTGGTGAGTTATGACGGACTATGCGGGTATATGAGTAGACAATAAGCATGGCATAATAAAGGATAACAGAGTAGAAAAATCAACAGTGTACAGTCCATAAGAATTATAGGATTTACCTAATCATGCATAACCAATATAATACGACATGGTATAAAACCAATAACAACTAAACAGGTGTAAAATGACGCAATAACAATAAAGCCAAGATATACATGCATGTCAATCATGTGCAACAACCATAGCTCATATAAATGCAACAATCACAGGAAAATGCATAAATGAAATACGTATGCACATGATGCAATGACATGTGTCACCCCTGACGCCAGTCAAGCCGCCAACTCATCCCATCTGTGTGACCGAGTGGGTAGGCTGTGACAACTGTACGCACTCCAACAACGAATACCACAAAGGTGTGGTTGAGTGGACAGGATGCTGGGGAGTCTACACTCCAAACCCCGTATACATTGGGGGAGCTACTACAGCTACAATATCCCTCGAAAAACAACGGTGAGGTGGCCACCAACATCTCTATATCCCTCTAAAAATAACGGTGAGGGTCACTGTTTGACATAACAGGACAGGTGCTCGCACTCTAATAACTACCACGACAACAAGTGGTTGAGTGAATCAGGCAACAATATGACTAAACGACGGCTTAACTAAATGTAAGCCCAACAGTCGTTAGATGCAACGTGCAAGTATGGTGCATGCTAATACGATGCACGAACAACCGGAGAAACAACGATGCAATAAAATCCAATGAGTATACGATGCATCAATACAACCAACCAGAAATCGCAAACCAACGATTATGCACCTACACTAATAGGTAGATATTTCTAATGTCAAATAAACCTAATTGGTTTAATGAACTTCTAATGCTCGCGTACAAACGACACTTTACAGAATAGAAAACCAATAGAGGACTGTACGGATACAAATTTGGAATACTCGAAGATCAACGAAGAACAAGTCTCAACGGCGATGTTTAAATAACAAACGACAAAGAACAAGGTCAAGCAACCTATCAACATAATATAGTCATGCTTTTAAGGTAAAGAAACTACTCGAGTACAAAGAGAAGTACCCGCCTTATAATTGTAGAACGTGTCCGAAAGAACCTCCAAGATCAACACACACAAGCCGATCAATGTCCTGCATCGAAGACAAGTTTAACTATTTATACGATTAATAAAATAGTTAAATAATTACTAAACACAATTAGGTTCATTCTAACTAATTAGTTATTCGTTAACTAACGATCAAACTCCTAAATCAATCCCAAATATATCGGGGTTAACTAAACTCTATTTCAATCCGTGAGTTGAAGCAACATATTCTTGTTCCTATCTACTGACCAAACATCCAAGTAAAATCGTAGCACATACATCTACTGATCATATACAACATATCACCCCAAACAACAAAAGCATACCTAAACGCTTGTCCACATTCCATCTCCTCTTCTGCATCTTTAAAAGATACAACTAGCACCTGTTTAAGTTTAAGATACTAAAATATATAGCACGACATCCAATGAAATCATAATGTAATGTCTGAAGCTCTACTTACTCTTAAATAATCACCTTAACTACCAATCCACACTTGTTCGAACAAGCACATTGTGCTAAGTAATACACTCCCATACTTTCCCCTCAATAAACTCTTGCAAGCATCCACACTAGTGGCAATGCAACTCATCGCTAAAAGAAAATAGATTCATCAACCATTGTCCACACCTCAAGCACAGAATCTGCACATTATCTAATGAGAACCCCCTTACCTAATGTGGCCAGAACAGTGATCTTCTAGTTGTAATCCGTGCATACAAAACTCCACCAAAAGGCCAAAATGGTTTGCCGTCTCTCAGCGGCACCGAGGAGCCACTCAAAACACCCAGGTTTAAGGAGAAGCAAGGCTCTCGCATGGAGAGAAAAGGAAACCGAGATTGTGAAGAAGAAGAAGAAGGGGAGGAAGGAGGTTCTCGTGGAGGAGAAGACGTCGGCTAGGCTCGACGGCGTCCGGCGAAACTGCTCGCGCACAGGCGTCGGGCAGAGAGGAAACGGTGAGCGTGCGTTGAGGGAGAAGTTAGCGTCGGGGAAGAGAACCGAAGGAATCGGTGGTTTAGGGCACAGGGAAAAAGAGGAACGGTTTGAGGGTTTTAATAGTTTTAGGCTTTTTTTTGCAAATAAACCCTCCAAGTCTAAAAAATTACTACTAAGCCCTTAAATTTAGAATTTTTCCCATTTAGCCTCCTAAAAACTCGGTATTTAACATATTTTCTCAAGATTATTTTATTGAAAAATACCCTCTAATTGATTATCTATAGATAGCAATAAATATAATACATTACATGGTAAGAAAATCACAAACAGTAAATATAATAGTTTACATGGAAAAAGTCAATATCAGCACAAAAGATAATAATCGTTATAATTACAAGATAACAATGAAGTACGTTTCCTATTACAATAAACTCAGTAAGCTTTGTCATGGAGAAAGTAGAGGAGATGATCTGACTCTATTCTTCAAAATGATCTTTATAATACCTGATAACAATGAAAAAAAAGTAAGATATTCATGAAATAGAACAATATAAATGTGTAATGCTCTTATACAGTATAATGAAAAGAAATAGTGCAGGTAGTAATGTAGCTAACATAAAACCTTCATACTTTTATGCAATACTATTATTGAGGATCTCAATAATAAAACCCATGAAGGAAAATCAAACTTCAATATTAATGTATGCAGTATAAAAGTCAACTGTACAAACAAGCATATATATCAAATAAATCTAAAAAATGAGAACTTATTACAAGCCTAGAAAATGAAAACTATCTCTGTTATTGAAACTGAACTATAAAATGTAAAACTAAAAAAACATATGGTGCATAGAAAATAAGATAAGCTGTGAGAATTTGTTCTTAAAAAAATATTTATCTTGTTAACAAAAATTTAAACAATCTCAATGAACATTAAAAATTTATGCAATTTCAATGAACATTAACAAGTAATAAGAAATATACCTCATTATTTTATTTTCATGCTTCAACAAGATATAACTGTATATAATAATAAAAATTGATGCTTGAAAGTTATATAAAAATTAAGGATACTCATCTGTAACAAAATGAAAGCTAAAATTTATACTTACATTTTCAGCCTGAGAACTACGTCTACGACCACCACCCCGTCTGAAGATGTGCTGTAAAATAAAAAATAATATAAAGTTAAAATAAATTTGATACATAACAATTAATATAAAAAACCTTACCATATTTGTTTAGATAAAGAGAATGTGTAAACCCTACGACAACAAGATATCACCTGTAATGACCTATAAATAGCAAGAAATATAAAACATTAACAGATATCATCTGTAATGAGATTTAATTAAATTAAATAATTACTTTTGTATTAAAGTGAAGAATTAGTTAATTAATATCTTAAATAGATCAATTAGTTAACCACATGTAAACAAAGAAAAACACATAGTCATTCAAATAATACCCTAATTGTATGTTATAAATAAGTAAACACAAATTTTTATAAACTAATATAAACTACCGAAACCTAATCTTATAAAACACTCGCACTAAAACATGGATTATTATAGTAAGCATTAATCAAATATATTAAATAACAAAAGAGGGATATACATGCATACCAAACGAAGGTCACCAACAAAGACGTCGGTTCTCACTCCAAACACATCTAATTAAGACCTACACAAAAATATTACAGGGTCAAAAATATAAATCAGAAATCAAATCTTCAATTGTAAAATCCGACTGTGAGCGATGTGGCCCAAGCCCAACCAAGCTTGATATGTTGGGCCCGACCAGTCAACCCGGATCAGGCCGGACCAGGCCAGCTCGGACTGACCCGGCCAAACCAGGCCCCGCCCGGCCCAGACATGGCCGGCGAACAGGCCCGCGCGCCCTAGCGCGGCCAGGCCCGGTGCAAAATTGTTGCGCCCGCCAGGTAACTCGAGAGCAGGGCCGCACTGGCCGGGATCCCGCGAGCGCGACCACACCTGGCCGGGAAAGCACGAGGATGCCTGAGCGCGCCCGGAAGAGAGCGAGCCGCCGCGCGCAGTCGGTATCGTTCGACCTCCAACGCGCGCGGCGGGTATCCCAAAAACGTGGCCCGCGCTCGGCCGGCAGCGTGCGAGCGAGCGGCGCCGGGTGAGGCCAGCACCGCGCGAGCGCGAGGCCCAGTAGCGCGAACGCGGGCGCGAGGCCGGTAGCTCGCGCACGGCTGCGCACAGCCGGTAGCACGAGCGCGGCCACGCGCGGCCGAAAGAGAGGGAGGCGCGTGCGCACTGCCGCCAAAAGCCAAAGCCACCGGAGATAATTCGGAGAAAGAAGAGAAAGGAGAAGATATTTAGTGGGATC
>JAGFNQ010001198.1:145574-185629 GCA_024364735.1 Boesenbergia rotunda | reverse complement strand
TAATGAAATAAGTTTCTAGATGTTCGTATTGATACCCTGATGAGCTCAACGATCACAGATATGAATTTCTGTTAATATATTTTTTTTTCATAGTTCATTATTTATATCAGCGATCGACTTAGTTAAAAGTTTCTAAGTCTGAAACTGTTAAAAGCAATTTCATATTAATCCTTCATTGATCTCTAGAATTTTTATTGAAATTTGTGTTTAAGATCGTTTATATCACGAGGACGTCGATACGAACTCGTAGAAACTTGTGTCATGTCATTCCGAGTTCTGTAGCTTAATATGCAACATTTCGAATGTGTTTCGGATTTTCTAATTTACGACGAATTTCTAAATTCGTTCCAATTCTGCGACGAATTTACAAATACGTTGCAAATTTTGCAACGAATTTCGAAATTCGTCGCAAATAATTATTTTTAAAAAAACCAAAAGAATATTAATAAATTTCATATGAGGACCTATAGAACTCGGAATTTAACGAAACGACTTTCTACGTGCTCGTATCGATCTCCTCGTGATATAAATGACCTCAAACTTAAATTTTACATAATATATTTTTATTTGTAATTTTCTAAATTTTATTTACTTGGAAAATATATTTTTGCTGTCTTAAATTTTTTTTCTATATATTTATCCGGTAAAATATAAGTTTGACGTCATTTATTTCATGATAAAATCGTTACGAACACGTAGAAACTTATTTCATAAAATTCGGAGCTCCGAACGTTTATTTGTTATTTTTTTGAAGGTATTTAGGTTTCTTTTTTAAAATTTAAAATTTTGCGACGAATTTCAAAATTCGTCCCAAATTCTGAAAGAACTTCGAAATTCTTCGCAGATTAGGGACGAATTTTGAAATTCGTCGCAGAATTAAATTTTTAAAAAATCAAAACAAATACCATTTAATTGTCGTAGATGGTCCTAGAGAATTCGGATTTTAATAAAACAAGTTTCTATATGTTCGTATTGATCCCCTGATGAGCTAAACAAAAACAAATATGAATTTCTGTTAATATATTATATTTCATAGTTCGTTATTTATATTATCGATTGACTTAGTTAAAAGTTTCTAACTCTTAAACTGTTGTAAGCAATTTCATATTAATTATCATTGATCCCTAGAATTTTTATTGAAATTTGTGTTTAAGATCATATATATCTCGAGGATTTCGATACGAACTCGTAGAAACTTGTGTCATGTTATTCCGAGTTCTGTAGCTTAATCTGCGACATTTCGAATGTATTTCGGATTTTCCAAGTTTGCGATGAATTTCTAAATTCGTTCCAATTCTGCTATGAATTTCTAAATTCATTGCAAATAATTATTTTTAACAAAACCAAAAGAATATTAATAAATTTCATATATGGACCTACCGAACTCGGAATTTAACGAAACGAGTTTCTGCGTGCTCGTATCGATCTCCTCGTAATATAAATGATCTCAAACTTAAATTTTACATAATATATTTTTATTGGTAATTTTCTAATTTTATTTACTTGGAAAATATATTTTTGTGGCCTTAAATTTTTTTTTTTGTATAAATTTATCCGGTAAAATTTAAGTTTGACGTCATTTATTTCATGATGAAATCGCTACGAGCACGTAGAAACCTATTTCATGAAATTCGGAGCTCCGTACGTTTATTTATGATTTTTTGAATGTATTTAGGTTTCTTTTTAAAAATTTAAAATTTTGCGATGAATTTTAGAATTCGTCCCAAATTCTGCAACGAATTTCCAAATTCGTCGCAGATTAGGGACGAATTTTGAAATTCGTCGCAGAATTAAACTTTTTAAAAAAT
This sequence comes from Boesenbergia rotunda, assembly GCA_024364735.1. NCBI lineage: Eukaryota > Viridiplantae > Streptophyta > Magnoliopsida > Zingiberales > Zingiberaceae > Boesenbergia > Boesenbergia rotunda. The sequence continues at coordinate 183,821 of JAGFNQ010001198.1, read as the reverse complement.
CAAAACAAATACCGTCCAAATTTTGCGACGAATAATATTTTTACGATAAATGAATTATTTGTTGTAAGTTTGCCGACAAATTTTAAATTCGTCGCAAATTTTGCATCGATTTTGCAACGAAAAAAGTATTGTTGCAAATTTTGCATCGAATATTCAGTTTCGTCGCAAAATTTGCAACAAATTTTTTTTTTGTTGCAAAATTTCCGTCAAATATCAAATTCATCGCAAATTTTTCAACGATTTTGCAACGAAAAAAAATTTGTTCAAATTTTGCGTCGAATAATTATTTTTGTCGCAAAATCGCAACACGTTTTGCAACGAAAATTTTGTCGCTGATGGGCGACAAAAATTGTTTCGTCTCTAAATTTGTTGCAAATTAGCATCAACTACCCTCTGTGACACGAGCCGAGAGGTCGCCGACGCCGGTTGAGTGGCCCGATGGCGGAGGCAAGAAGAAGAGTAAGAAGAAGTAGCGGAGGAGACTCGTTTCCCCCTTTTTCCGTGATCTAATGAGTGGAGAGAAAAGATAGGTTTTTAAAATGAAATGGGCTTTTATAGAAACCCTCTCCCATTTCACCTATTCACACACGAGCCCGTATGTTTGGGTTAACTTCCTTTTCGGCCGCTAAACTTCATGTATTTTAATAGAATAAGGATCTCACATGAATTATGGATAGTATTACCTATTTTAACAGATTAAGTTGATTACTATTTTGGCAACTATTAAATAATTGGTTTGTTATTGATTTTTATTTTTTTTATTGACATTATTATTATTATTATTAATATTAATTAAGATGTCTCATGAGATGATATACATGGTAAACTCAGGAGACATTAGAAGATCAATCCATTATTTAGAAATTCGAGATGGAAGATTTTTCAATCTTGGATTATTATAAGATCTTAACTTTGGTTTAATCATTGCTGAGTATCTCAAGATAGTATAACACCATTTATGGGGACTTTCTAAGGACGCGTCTTTTATGCAATGTTGTTATAAAACCATTTAACCATGTAGATCAAGAGTATCTGCAGAGATTCTAGAGGATCTAGAAGTGGATCCTATAGATAATCCTAAAACTCGTCTACCTGATATCGACCTAACTAAGTTCAGGATGAAATGGATTGTGTTGACTACTGTACTATTGTTGTCATAATGGGAGTGCTGCTAGTTGATTTAGTTTATAAGAGTGTTGTAAATAGTGTCATTATGTATGAACAGTATTATTTTATAAAAAATTTGTGTTGATAAATTATGAAAATATTGTGTGTTAACGAACTTATTTACTGTTGTGTTAACAAATTAATTTGCAAAAAAAGTTGTGTTATCGATCTTAAAGAAATATTAGTTCATTTAAATAATGATTCACTACAAAAAACAATTTTTTTTGGGACGAAAAGCTAGCAACGAATATTTTTTGTTGCAGATTTGCGACAAAAATTGCAACAAAAAAAATATTCGTCCCAAATTAGCAACAAATTTGGCAACAAAAAATATTTGTCGCAATTTAGCGTCAAAAACATTTTCGTTGCCAAATTTGTTGCAATTTGGCAACAAATTTCGCGACGAATAATATATTCATTGCAGATTTGCAACGAACCCATTATCGTCGCAAAAATGCAACGAATTTAGCAACAAATATTTGTCGTTGGACATTTGCAACGAATTAATTCGTCGCAATATTGCAACGAAATATAATTGTTGCAAATCTCCAACGAATTTTGCAGCGAAAAATATTTTATTGTTCGTTGTGAATTTGGGATGAAATTTGCAACGAAATTTTAAAGGTCCTGTATTTTTTTTTTAAATCTGATTTTTGCAACGAATTTTATTTTCGTTGCAGATTTACAGCGAAATCTGCAACGAAAATTTTTGTTGCAGATTTGCAACGAAAATTTTAGTTACAGATCTGCAATGAAAATGTCTCGTTGCAGATTTGCAACGAAAACTGTTCGTTGCAGAATGTGATTTTTTTAAAATATAAGAAAAACTAATTAATTATCGTAGAAGCCTCTACGAAGGTCGATCGAGACGAAATGAGTTTCTATGAGTCCGTATCGATGTCCCGATCGAACTAGCGGCTTCAAACATAAATTTTACTGAATAAATTAATTTTCATATTTAAAATTATAGGTAGGTCAAGAAGTTAGAAAAAAGGATTAAGGTTAGAAGTATAAGATTATTTTATATTAGAAAATTTGATATTCAGTGAATCTCTATCAAAAATCGCATTCGAGGTCGTCAACGTGATCATGAGATCGTCACGGTCCCATAGGAACTTGTTTTTTTGAAATCCGAGGTTCGTAGGGCGATCTATGAATTTTTGAAGGTCCTCTTTTTTTAAAAAAAAAAACCAGATTTGCAATGAACAGGTTTATTTGTTGCAGATTTGCAACGAAATCTGCAACGAATCCTAAATTCGTTGCTAATCTTCAACGAAAATCAAATTCGTTGCAGATTTTTTTTTTTTTGCAAGACTTGTAAAATATCGTAAAAGACCCTATGGAGGTCGGATCGAGACGAAACGAGTTTCTATGAATCCGTATCGACTTCCCGATCGAACTACCGGCCTCAAAAAAAATTTTACTGAATAAATTATTTTTCGTATTTAAATTTATAGGTAGGTCAAGAAGTTAGAAAAAAAGATTAAGGTTAGAAGTATAAGATTGTTTCATATTAGGAAATTTGATATTCAGTGAATCAGATTTTCAAAAATTTCTGAATTCTGTTGTTTTCGTCGTCAACGTGATCATGAGATCGTCACGGTCCCATAGAAACTTGTTTTTTTGAAATCCGAGGTTCATAGGGCGATATATGAATTTTTGAAGGCCCTCTTTTTTAAAAAAAAAACAGAATTTTGAACGAAATTTTTCGTTGCTGATTTATAGAGACTTTTATAGAGACTTACTCGCACGTTCCAGAAAAAAGATAAGACTTGGAGCGGAGATAGACCAAAAGCAGTGAAGGTTTGAATAAATTGCAAATTTAAGCAGTTAGACTATTTTACATTAATTGCTACTAATGTTGTTTGACTCTTTCACACTCATTTGCATATGTGCTTTGCCATTTCTAATAGTTGATTAGATAAAATATTACCCTAAGGTTGTGAGTTCATTGATGCATTGTGCAAGCATATTGCCTGAGAATGTTAGTTTGATTTATTAAGTGGACATTGGTTGCCTCCCAAGGATATAGAGTACACTAAATAAATTTCTACTAATGCTAGCAACATAAGTACGAAGTAGGGTTTTTGTTTCACAATCGTTTTAAGCAGTTAGACTGTTTTATTATAATTTTATTTAATTTTTTTAATTATAATGCAGGAAAAATATGATGAACTAGAGGAGTTACAGAGAAGCTTAAATGCTAGTGAGAATTTTGAGGGATCTGAGTCGTCAGTTGGCAATAATTTCAATTTATGGTTGCAGGCCAGTGGGGGGCCTAATGTGGGAGGAAAAATATTAGGAATGAGTTCATTAAGCAGAACCAAAGCATTGCCTCATAATTCGACTTCGTACTCACCACAAGTCAACACACAGATCCATAGCTTGACTGAGGAAGTTGCTCATTTAAAGGGCATAATATCAGAAAGGGATCGACAAATGGAAGAAAGAGATCGACGAATGGAAAATATGATGCGTCAACAAAATATGATCATGGAATATTTTAAATTAAATTCAGTTCCATTTCAGAATCCTCCAATTTTGGTGATGATGATGGCGATGATGGAGGCGATGGTGCTGCGTGATTTTCTTTGGTAAGAAGATTTGTTATTAGATTATTTTTTTTCTATTTTTTAATATAGTTAAATATTTACTACTGTCGTTTATAAATGATTAGCTAGCCAGTTGTAATATTACAACTTGTAGAGAGCCTACTTTAGTTTTCTAGGAAAGGTGTAATCAAGCTTTAGTTGGGCATCTGTTGCTTTTGGTGCTGGTGCTGGGATTGGATCGGCATATAGCGAATGCTCTTACATTCGTGAGGGTTATTTGCCAAAATGGCCATCCTATAAGGTTTCAACTATTTCTGCCTTCTATATAACGATCTTTTAACTTTTTGTCCCTTTCTGTTAACACATCTCTTGTGGAACTATGATCTATGTTCTTAGTTTTCGTTCATCCAGTATGAAATGAGGATGCTGCTTTCTGGTCAGTAGCTGAATAAAGTCAATTAGCATTTGTTGCTTCTGTTGTATATGCTTCTTGCTTTTGTTTTATTTACTGCACATAAACCTTACTATGAAAATTGTTACGATCCATTTAAGGTGAGGATTTCTTATAATTTCTTAGGATAACTGTCATAGGCTAACAAAGTTTCTCCATTTTCTTCCCATTTGGGCTTGTGCATAATTCCAATGGTTTCTACTTTCTTCTTTTTTTTCATGATTCTAGAATTTATCATGTTCTACATACGCCAGAATCAAAGATTATTCAACTTCCATAGAAGATGCATCAGATATCTCAGTAGAAGTAGAACAAGGCAGCAAGTTATCAAGTAGTATAAGTTCATTTACCAACCTCAAAAACTGATCTTGATGCAGTCTCCATGGTGTGTGATCCATCAATTTCTCCATGAACTCATCCACTCACAATCATTGAATTAAAATTTGTATCACAAGCATTCTGTAATGGGATCACTTGTATGAGCACTCAGTGAACAGAATTAGATAAACACTTGACACTGGTTGGTAGCTATGCTGATAAGTTTCTCTGCTTGCGGATTTTGGAAGTATAGTAATGTGGTGCAAATTGAGCTATAGACTTTGTGATCTGAAACTTATAGCCTCATTCTTTATGAAGCTAATGTGAAACCTAGTTGTTGGTTTTGTATACTATCGTGCAATACGGTTAAAGAAGATGGGAACTGGATTTATATAGAATTGGGGCATCAGATGATAAGTTATTTGGCCTTACTATCCATTTTTCCCTTTTGGATTAAGGGTGCAGGCGAGGGGCAATTATTTTGTTGCATTATTTTTCATTCTATAGGTTTTTCTTTGACATACTGTTGAGTCCAACATGCTGTTGAAGTATTAATTGGTTCCAAATTCTAACAAAATCACTGCTGATTCCAATTGGTTTTGGACAAATCTACCTTGAAATGAATTTATTATGAGTTTGTGATCGAGACCAGCTGACCAGCCTCATTTGACATATGTGGAATGATTCGTATGCGAAATAGTCTGTAGCTCTGTCAAATTGGCAGTAGGAAAGAAATGGCAATTCTTATTTTTATGTTTTAATACAACTGTTAAATCAAATTTGGGATTAACGTGCATTTCTTATTCTAGTTGCACTTTAATGTTTTCTCATTATATGTAAACTTTAGTTTACTTCCTAGGCTATGCTACTCTCCTTGTTTTTGATTGAAGCTATGACCTTATAGATGATATACATCCATTTCTTTATACCTTGTGAGCATGGATGGATTCATTTAGGTTGTCCGTGGCGGCACAGTTCTTTATATTACTTGAATTTTACTTTGTGGATTATCTTCTTTGAACACTCTACCTCTTGTAGATGAGAGCATGATATTCTGTTGTAGACATCTAATATTATGAATGTTCGAATCAGTTAAGGAACCTCAAATAAAAAGCCCTCAGTCATCACAATGAAGCAACATGTTTTCTTATATGACCACTCAGGAAAACTTCTTTTTGCTATAGGTTGTCCAATGGGGCCTGAGCATCAACTAAACTATATGCTACGAAATTACGGTAAAAGGTCAAGTCTGTTATGATTTGTGAGTAAATTACTTTTAGCTGCTATAGCTTCTTTTTGCTACTTATAGCTGCTATATGCTACTTAATAGTTTTTTATTGAATTTTTGATACAGGGAAGCATACATGGAGAGATCTAGAAGGGGTGTGTATGCTTTTGATTTCATTATGTTGGCATATGTGGTATTGATGTATCATGCACTTGTATATTATAATTTGGATCGTACATTGGTGTTTACTGATACTATGCTTATGGTATGTATTAATGTAGTTGAATGTTTTTATTAGGATGTTTGAATGTTTTAGTTGGTGTTTGTTGGCATTACTTTTTAAATGTATTTGTATTTGAATGCTTATATGATGTATAAAAAATATTTGAAAATATTTGAATGTTTTTGTACTTTTTGTACGTTTTTTTGAATGCTTATCTGTTGGAAGTTATCTGATGTATAAAAAATATTTGAAAAAAAAATTATTATTTTTTAATATTTTTAAAAATTGCGATGAATTTTGCAACAAATAAATTTTGTTGCAAACATATCGTAAATCTACGAACAAAATTCGTTGGAAATCTCCAACGAAATAAATTCGTTGCAGAATTCGTTGGAAATCTGCAACGAATTTTATTCGTTGCAGATTTGCGATAAAAAATAATTATTGCAAAATTCGTTGGAATTCTCCAACGAAAAAAATTCGTTGCCGAACCGTTGGAAATCTGCAACGAATTTTATTGGTCATCGGCACCTTCAGCCTCTCCAGTCCGGCCACGGGATTTGCCTATGGTCCCTATTGGTCATCTATCCCGATCGCTTGCTTTGGCCTGTGCCCTAACTTGTCGAGCTACCATTGCTGCCTCCTCGTCTTTCCGATTGATCCAGCATTGGACATCTGCTGATAGGGGAAGGTGGATTTCGGATCGAAGAAGGATCATAGGGAAGGATCCTCATCCACATGTGATTGTTGATTTCACCGGATCGGAGCAGAGGAGGGAAGGAGGCTTGCGTACTTGCCATGAGGTAAGAGTTGTATTCGTTCAGTAATGATCTTGATGATACTTTTGGATCGATTGGTGTTGTTGTAGATGTATCTACATTACTATTTTCTATTAGGAATTCTGTTTGAAATTGAATTTTGGTTAGCTGTGGTTCTTGATGCTTTGAGCTGTGGAATCCTGTTGGAGGTTAGTTGATTGTTCTATTGTTGTTGGAATTTTTTGCCGCGAGATATTTTTTGGGGTTTTGATCTAGGTACTTGTAGATGTGTTCTTTGTTTCCTCTCATGATGCTCGGTATTAGGTTTTGGGAGTGGATCACTACATAGACTTTCTATTCTGAGTTAGATTTTTTGGTTTGAGATGGTTCGATTCCTCCTTGTGTTGTGAGCTGTTAGAGGGAGAGGGGTTTTGTGGTAGGATGTTTGAATCTCAATTTGGTTTGGAATTGTGTCGTGGTGTTCATTTGGGAAGTTTGACTTGGGTGGGTTGGATTGTTCTGCACGTAGAATTTGGATTTAATCTTATTGTTGGGTATTGTTGGGTAGGTGTTTAGTTTGATTTTGACTTGGGATTAGGTTGTGTTATACTTATCTATTTGACATTCGTATAAGTAGCTAAGTTATACATTTGATACAAGACATAGATTTGAGATAGTACGGACACCGGGCCATGAGGAGGTTTTCTTCACGACACAAACTTCACTCTTAAAGCGGGTAATTCTGACTTAATTCCTTATTTTGATTTTGTATGCATGACTTGTTGATATGGTAGTAGTAGGTTATTATCTTTATCCTACGTTTGATTATTCTACTTGATGCTTAATTGCTTAAACTTGTGATAATTATGTTTACATATATACAATTTCACTTGGATACTCTTACTCTACAAAGTACACACGTATAACGTGTACTTAGATATGGTTGTGTGTCACATTATGCATGATATGAAATTGACCTCTAGTTGTACTTTTACCTGCTTACTTAGTTGCATTGTAGTTATGTTATGATACATGTTTCCAACCTGTGCATGTTATACTGCGATATGGATAGTTGATTGATAGGTGTTGCATTGATTAGTGTCATGCACTATCCTTGCATAGTTGCATTAGCCGTCGACTATTCAGCTCCCTTGTGGTTGAGACGGGTCATTTGTCATATAGGATCTGCCCACACAGTCACTCTTGGGTTGTTGGTTATCAGAGTGTGGGTAGTTTACCACTGTCATGACACTCTCAACCGCTCAGGAGTAGTGGTAGATCGAAGAATTATGCATTCGGTGGATCCCGTCTCGAGCGGGTGATATGAGGGGATGAGAGTGGTGCTTCCTCGTATAACTTGCGATAGGAGGGTAGTCCTTGGCCAACATCCTGTCCACTCGGTCACATCGGGACAGCGGCAGTAGAGTGCATACAGTTATCACAACCCTGCCTACTTGACCGTTTGCATATAACATGCCACGGTGACTTGACTGGCTTCAGGAGGTGACACATTACATTGTACCATGCGCATGTGATGAATGATTGCATTTGATTGAGCTATGATTGCTGCATATGTTTGACCTGCACATATAGGAGATATATATGATTTTATGACTTTGCATTGGCTCGTGCGGTATGATCTTACCTGTGGAGGAGATTATCATTGCTCGTGTGGTACGAGTTTACTCATGGAGGAGATTATATGAGCTTACCCATGGAGGGTTTCAATTTTCATGGTTTATGATCTTATCACCCCGAGGGATTGGTGGACTCTAGTATGTATATTTCATACAGTATTACAGTCATGTTCTGACATCGTTATGAGACCGTATATACTTTTTTTGTATTGCTTGTATAGCTTTTTAACGTTATGCATATTTTATCTCTATACCTGCTGAGTTCACTTGGACTCACTCTCGATAATTATGTTTTCTGTTTCTAGGATGACATACTTGGAGTTACCAGGAGAGGCTCGACAGATAGTCCTTACCCGTCGACGACTTCGTTTTAATTTCTTTTTGGTATTCTTGTGGTGACGGTGAATTTTCCTTTCTGGTGTTGTGCACTTGTCTTGTCTTTTGTGGTTGTGCACTTTGTATGCTCTAGAGGAGTTTGTGGTGTATTTTTGTGATGTAAGTCGTGTCGACACGTGCATTTGTATGTTGTGATCCATTTGTATGTCATGTCGACACATGTCGACCCGATTGGGAATGTCCCAATCAACAATAGGGAAAACCCAGAGAAGTTCATTGGGTTGAACTTCAAGAGGTGGCAGCAGAAGATGCTCTTCTACCTGAGAGACGCTCAATCTGGCTCAGTTCTTGACCGAGGACCCTCCCAAGCATGCTGAGGTTGCTGAAGTGGAGGCTTAGACTCATTCTGAGTACTTATACCGAAACTATATCCTCAACTGCCTGACCGACTCGCTGTATGTTGTGTACATCGCAAAGAGAACGGCTAAGGAGCTGTAGGAGTTCTTGAACAAGAAATATAAGACGGAGGATACAAGAGCCAAGAAGTTTATCGTGGGTCGATTCCTGGACTACAAGATGGTGGACTCCAACGCAGTGATCAGCTAAGTCCAGGAGCTTTAGGTGATCTTACATGAGATCCACTCAGATGGTATGGTTCTGAGTGAAACTTTCCAGGCAGCAGCAATCATTGAGAAGCTGCCTCCCGGCTGGAAGGATTTCAAGAACTACCTGAAGCACAAGCGGAAGGAGATGAACGTAGAGAAAATCATTGTTAGACTTTGCATCGATGAAGACAATAAGGGTTCAGAGAAAAAGATGTTCTCTTAGGCTACCGTAAAAGCCAACGTGGTCGAGCACGGAGAAAGCTTGAAACGAAAGAATTCCAAATCTTCCGAGATGGGACCCAGATAAGGCATAACTAAGATGTTCTCTGGGAAGTGCTACAACCGTGGCCGAGTTGGTCATAAATCTTTGGAATGCAAAGCACCGAAGAAGAAGCAGGAGGCCAACTTGAATGAGGGACCAGAAATGGAAGACCTCTTGTCGTGGTCTTCAAATTAAACCTGGTGGGTTCAAACCTACGACAATGGTAGATCGATACTGGAGCCACTAGACATGTGTGTTGCAATAAGGAACTGCTCCATAATTTTAAAGAAATTAGTGAAGACAAGCTGTTCATAGGGAACTCAACAACCTCGGACATCATGGGCTAAGGAAAAGTGGTGATAAAGATGACATCAAGCAAGGACCTCACTCTAACCAATATGTTGTATGTTCTGGAGATTCAAAAGAATCTAGTGTTCGGATCATTATTAAGCAAGCATGACTTTCGCATTGTCATTGTGTTTGAGTTAGATAGAGTTGTACTGTCGAAGAATGGAATATTTGTGGGAAAGGGCTATGTATCTGATGGACTGTTTAAGGTCAGTGTAATGACAATTAGGCCTAAGATAAATAAAATCGAGAGCTCTTCCACTTATATGCTTGAGTCTTCATGTTTATGGCATGGTAGACTAGGACATGTGAATTATGATATGATACGTAGATTAATAAACATTCAAAGCATATCGACATTCCATCTTGATCCAAAATACAAGTGTGAGACTTGTGTTGAAGCAAAATTGATAAGGTCATCCTTTCAACACGTTGAAAAAAGTAAAGAACCACTCGACCTAATTCACACCGACGTATGTGACCTGAAATGTATGTTGGGACCGGTAGACGAGCTAGAGGGGGGTTGATTAGCTCCGATTTGCTTGTAGAAGATTTGTCGCCGCGGAAGACTTCAAGCAATGCTAACACTTGGATTTTTCTTGGTATCCACCCCGGTCGGGTGACTAATCCAAGGATCCACTCTCCTCACACTCTCATACACTATGAAAGATCTCCTTCTTGAGGTGGAGAAACCTCTTACAAGCTTTTACAAAGATACAACAAGAACAAAGCAAAATACAAATCAAATCTTACAAGATTTACAATTTCAAGCTCAAACTTTGCTTTCCTTGCTATCTCCAAGCTTGTGATCGCCTCTAGAACTTTGGAAGTGCAGCAACACTAAGCCCCAAAGCTTCTCTTGAAATGGCGTGGAAGAAGGAAGGAGTCTTGGAGAAGAGATGCGCTTCAAACCTGCGTGGAAGACCTTATACCCGACGCCTAGGGTTTCTGAATCGATTACCCAATCGATTACCACGTAGGATTTAGCCATTCAACGGCTAGTTTTCGAACCGTAATCGATTAGCCAATCGATTACGAGTGTCCTGAATCGATTATCCAATCGATTCAGAGCCTCTCTGCTCTCTCGCGCAACACTGCAGTAATCGATCACCTGATCGATTACTGAACCCCTTAATCGATTAGCCAATCGATTACCATTATCCTGAATCGATTACCCAATCGATTCAGGACTCTTCTGTCCTCTCGCACAAACTACCCTAATCGATCAACTGATCGATTCACTCAATCGATTACCCAATCGATTGAGTCCAACCTAACTTGTTTTCACAAGTCTAGGATCCCCTACCAAGTGTCTGGTCAACCTCTTTGACCAACCCGGATTTCTACTGCCTAGCCCCCAGCTCGGACTTAACCTGGTTCCCAACCAGATTTGTCTAACCCTCGAGTTAGGTCTAGTCTCTCGGTAGACTTCCACCTTGCCAGCGTGTGATCTCCCCGATCCACCTGGACTTCACCTAGTCCCACTAGGTGTGCCTAGTCCCACTAGGTCTTTTCCCATGCCAGCGTGCGATCTCCCCGATCCACCTGGACTTCACCTAGTCTCACTAGGTGTGCTTAGTCCCACTAGGTCTTTTCCCATGTCAGCGTGCGATCTCCCCGATCCACCTGGACTTCACCTAGTCCCACTAGGTGTGTCTAGTCCCACTAGGTCTTTTCCCATGCCAGCGTGCGATCTCCCCATTTCACCTGGACTTCACCTAGTCCCACTAGGTGTGCCTAGTTCCACTAGGTCTTTCCCCAGTTAAGCCTCCAGTCAATCTTGACCCACTTGACTCACACATCATGACCACTCAAACATCATTTATCAAACATCGAAACATACGACCTCAAGCTCACCCGAGCTTACCAGACTCAAGCTCACCTGAGCTTTGTCAAACTAGGTCAACCCTGACCTAACCAAGATTGCACCAACAATGTACACCGAAACGTGGTGGGAATATCTACTTGATTACTTTTGTAGATGATTATACAATATCATTATGTGTATCTTTTCAAAAGTAAGGATGAAGCTATAGAGAAATTCATTCTCTATAAGAATGAGGTTGACAACTAACTTTATAAGAAGATTAAGGTGGTTCGAAGGGACCGAGGTGGTGAATATATATCACCATTCACTGAGTTGTGTGTTGAACATGGGATCAGACATGAAACAACAGCTCCTTATATCTCTCAGCGGAATGAAGTTGTTGAACGAAAGAATCGAACTCTTAAGGAGATGATGAATGCTCTTCTATTGAGCTCTGGACTCCTAGACTCCATATGGGGGGAAGTTGTGTTAATAGCAAATTACCTTTCAAATAAGGTCCCTTGAAATAAAAATAGATAAGAGCCTTTATAAGTTATGGAATGAAAGACGACCATCCTACAAATACTTGCGAGTATGGGGGTGTCTTGCCAAAGTTTTAGTGCCTGATCCGAAAAGGATTAAGATAGGACTAAAAACTATTGATGACATATTTATCGGATGTGCACATAACAACAGTGCGTATCGATTTTGTGTATATGAGTCACAATTACTGAATATACACAAGAACTTGATATTATAATCGAGAAATGTCTCATTCTTCGAGCATGTGTTTCCATATAAGACTTGAGAGGATGTTAGCTCCTCAAAACGGGTGGAGGAAATACCAGAGAAAGAAGAGAATGATGAACCAGTTGAGGTTGCGCCTAAGCGAAGTAAAAGAGCTTGGGTGGAAAAATCTTATGGAACAGATTTTATCACTTTCATATTAGAAGGCGTGCCTCAAAGCTACTCAAAAGCAGTAAACTTTTCTGAGAGACCTCACTAGAAAGAGGCAATTGCATCTGAGATAGTATCTATCTTGCAAAATCACACTTGAGAACTTCTGGACTTTCCTCCGGGGAGTAAACCATTAGGTTGATAATTAAAGGTTGATAATTAAATCGAATGACACAATTGACACAAGTGGATCTTCAAGAAGAAGATAAAATCGAATGACAATTGACAAATATAAGGCCAGATTGATAATTAAAGGTTACCGACAACGAGAAGGTCTTAATTACTTTGATACGTATTCTCTGGTATCAAGAATAACTTTCATTAGAGTGTTGGTGGCTATTGTTGTTCTATGAAACCTGGAAATACATCACATGGATGTAAAGACAGCCTTTCTATATGGAGATTTAGAAGAGAAAATTTACATGAAGCAACCCGAGGGGTTTTCTGTGTTAGGATAGAATAACCAGGTTTGCAAATTGGTGAAGTCGTTATACAGCTTGAAATAAGCTCCAAAGCAGTGACATGAGAAATTTGATAATGTCATGTAAGAAGGTGGATTCAAACTCAATGAATGTGATAAATGTGTTTACATGAAAGTCACAGAAGATGACTTTGCCATCTTATGCTTATATGTAGATGGCATACTTATCATTGGGAGTAGTGATAAGATAATCAAATCCACTAAAGACATGTTGAACTCAAGATTTGACATAAAAATTATGAGCCTAGCTGATGTGATTCTAGGAATTAAAATTCTTAGAACAGCTGAATGACTTATTCTTAGTCAGTCATATTATGTGAGCAAGATTCTTGAGAAATTCATCAATGGGATACTGTGTTGGCACGAACGCCGATAGACACAAGCCACCATCTATCGAAAAACTAAAGAAAAAATATCTCTCGGGTAGAGTACGCTCGGGTGATTGGAAGTCTGATGTACTTAATGAATTGTACAAGACCAGACATAACCTACGCAATAAGCAAACTGAGTAGATACACGAGTAATTCCGGTGTTGAGCACTGGAAAGACATAACAAGAGTACTGAGGTACTTGAGATATACTTGTGAAAACGGACTGTACTATATGAGATATCCTGCTGTTATCGAAGGATACAACGATGTGAGTTGGATATCTAACATAAAAGACTTGAAGTCTACGAGTAGATATGTATTCACTTTGGGAAGTGCCTCCGTTTCATGAAAATTTTCTAAACAAATCGTAATCATCAGATCCACGATGGGGTCTGAGTTTGTAACTCTTGACAAATGTGATGAAGATGTTGAATGACTATGACAATTCTTAGAAGATGTACTGAGATGGCCGAAAGAAAAAGTATTAAATTATGAATAAACTCTTCTTGATGGATCCAACAATTGACATTCGACCCCATCAACAATGGATCCGATAGTTTTAAATTCCGTAACGAATCCAATTTCAACTCACATTCAAGTTCTAGGGACTGCAGTGCAGTTAGACGGTCAAGATCACGAAAGGGCATTCCCGCTTCTACTCCACCCGCAACAGACCGTCCGACACGGATTGAACGGTCAGTTGCTACAATTGAAACTCCAAAATGGTATCAAAAATCTAAAATCATACCAGACAACCATCTATCACCTCCAGGCCCTTAGAATAAAGGGATTTATAAAAAGAGGCAGACTGAATTAAAAAAGTGCATCATATTAGTAATTAATCAAAGAACATATTAATTTATCTAATTTTTTCATCTTAATTTGTCTTCTCTATCAATCGCATATAATTTTAACATCTCTCTTCTGTTTTTTTTTTCTCTACTCGTAAAAGCAAACTTCTTTACGTTTTCTCGCTCTTCAATTTTTATTGCACTCAAATTTATTTATTTTGAAACATTTTGACCATCATTCAAGAAGTTCAAAATCAGTAATAGATAATATACTTAGTTTTCTTTAATCTGAACAATTTTTGATCGACTTAAAAGTTTCGTATTGTATCTATTTAATTTTACGTCTTATGATTTTCTTGGACTGCAAAAAGCCCAAATTAAATATATCATCCATCATAATTTTTAATCTTTACTAATGGTGGTCTAGACTCCAAAGGTGTTTAAAAATCTTTATTTTTTGCTCAATCTAGATACGAGAGCATATAAGGGTGTCGTTAGGCCTGATATCCCCATATCAAATTCAACATATGAGAAAATAAGAAAAAAATAAAAAAAATATTTTTTTTAAATATTATGGACTACTATTAGTCTTAAAGAAGAAAAAAATTATAATGGAGAGTAATTTTGAATAATTTACGATCTTAGATATTCACATGACCTTAAATGATTATTATATGAAGTCTCTAAGTTAGGTTTTAATTAAAACTCACACATAAACATAAATAAATTTATTTTAGATCCTTTAAGTTTTTAAAATTCTAAGGAGTTAAATGATGTACTCTGTTGTTTATTTTGATTTTTTCGAACATATTAAAATACTAGAAAAATCAGTCAATAGTAGATACATATAAAAAAAAACATCTCTACAATCCATGGTTCGGGGCAGTGATAAATGGCGTGACCCAATTATTTAAAGAGGTCATTTGGGCCCAAACAATTCCCTGCCCAGTAGTTCTGTTTTGACCACCTTGCCGATCCTTGTGTTTTTTGAGAGGATGAGCATGCGAAATTCAAAGGAAAAAAAAAGGGAAACATGTTCTTTGACAAATAATTGTAAAATGGACGCATAAAAAGAATTCTTATCTCTAATTCTCCCAACAAATACAAGAGAAATCTTTTGAATCACAAGATGACAGAGAATTGAGAAAACAAATAACGAAGTATATTCACTCTCTTACAGAGCCAACAATGAACCTCGTAATTAATTCGCATGCGAATAAAATGGACACGGCAATTGACATTCGACCCGGTCAGCTGCAAACCCGAATTCATTAGTTTTCCACGGCCCTCGTCATTAATTCGCACTCGAACAAACTGGACACGGCAATTTACATTCGACCCGAACAAGAAATGGATCCTTCGACCCCGCAATTTGGTAGGGATCCGATTGTGAATTCCTTTACATCCTGTTTGGAAAGGAAAGAATTGGAATTCCTTTGGGAATTGGAATTCAATTCCATCGTTTGGTAGCAATTTTCAGAAAGGAATTGCTAAGGAATTGAATTCCAATTCCTTTCAAAACCCTCAAAACAAATCACACCTAAACACATGTGATTTGTGAAAAGAATTCAATTCCTTTCACTTAAAGAAATTAAATTACCAAACCACCCACTCACAAAACAAATCAAAGTTGCTCCGGCTCCATCCTCGCAAGATAAAATCGTAAAAGTATAATAATTGAATTGAATTCAATTCTGTTTTTACAATTCATTCCATACATGAGAATTAGAATTCCGACCGGAATTGAATTCCAATTCCTTACTTAGAGGGTTTCCAAACAGGGTGTTATTTATTTTACCGTCTAAGCTCTTTATTCCACAGCGCCGCCCCCTCTCTCAACACCCCTGCATTTTTCCCATCTCCGAGCGCCTTGCTCATCTCCGTTCTTCCATCGCCTTCACCCGGAAAACGCACTGCTGGAGTAGGCCGGAGCATATCTATATAATCTGAGCGACGATTTAAAAGAAACCGTCGGTATCTTTCTCTTTGACTCGTATATTGCGATCTGCGATAAATGCTAAACACCAAAAGGTTGATTTTTGACAGGTAGCAAATTTTCTTGTGGATTGAGATGTTCCAGCTAGTCCTAAGAGATGAGGATAAATCGAGCATGATTTGGCTTATCCATGGAACTTCAGGAAAAAGAAAAAATATAAGTCCTTTTGTTTTTGGAATGGGAGGTATTGGAAAAAATTTGTAAGTGTTCTTCATCCAACTTTATTTTTATACGACCAATCCTAAATTGTGCCTACAAAAAAAAAAATTCTTGATCATTTCTTTTCGTAATATTCCCATGCTGAATTAAACACATTACATCCATTTTTTTCAATGATTTTCTTTATGATGATCTATTGCTATTCACTATTTTTAGCTATTAAAAGGGAAATTTCACTTGGTAAAATAGGGGAAGACTCCGAGACCAAGTCGGAAGAGTGGAGCCCAAAGATTGATATATTTGATAGCCCAACTTCAAGTAATCGTCTTTCTTTTTAGAATAGAAAAGTTATTGGATAATTATTATCGATAATTATCGGATAATTATTGTCCGTAATATGCGACAATTAAGGTCTTAATGATTGCCGCAGCCGTTATCAAGATATATCCGATAACTGATGATTCATGGACGTAGAGGATAACTTGGGGACACATTCGACCGTCGCCTCGGGTATAAAAGGTGCTTCGGTACCCAGTAAAAGGACTTCTTTTCTGAGACTTCACAACAATTTCTGATTTCCTTGCCCTCCTCTTAATTCGCATTGCTGGCTTGAGCGTCGGAGTGGGCTTCGTCGAGAAATTTTTCGGTGTGTTTTCATTAACGCTCGTATTACTCTCGTAGAGTGTGATCGTCTTCTCTCCGTTATCGTTCTCGTGGGCTGCGCTTCAGTAACTCACCGTCCGTATCGTCTCTTCCGGAATAACGTTGATAAATTGAAAGATGAGTAGGCATGTTTTATGGTTGCATTCATCGTGCAAAAATAAAAAATAAAAAAGAAATTATGCATTTACCATTCTCCAAACGCCAAAATTGACGATCGTAGGCAGTCCTGTCCAAGAATTCCTAATTATTTTTCATTACCATTATTTTATCTAATGACTCCATCAAATACATCATCAGAAATTCATTTAAGAGTTGTGGAATGGATTTTGGAATGGAAAATTCATTTAAGAGTATCAAATACATCATCAGAAATTCATTTAAGAGTTGTGGAATGGATTTTGGAAAGGATCGCGGAATGAATTGGGTAGGCTGATGTCATCAGAATTCATTTAAGAGTTGTGGAAAGGCACTGAGTAATCAAACATTCAAGCGTCTATAAAATCCCCGCCGATTGCACTTTGCGAACCCACGAGAAGAGATATCGAAGAACATCGTCCGACCACGCACAGATCGGCTCCTCTCATCGATTTCTGTTCCTTGTTTCCTTTTCGGCGGTAGGTGCAAGGCAGAAACAGAGTTGCGTGATATCAATCGCTGTGAGACATCATGGTGAAGCAGGGTGTCATCGTCCCCGAGGAGATCGCCATCCCGTTCGCGGTGGCGGTGACGGTGGCGGACCCCCCTTCGCCGTCGCACCGAGTGGACGTCCCCACCCAACCGGACAGGAGTCGTCCCCCACGCAACGCCTCCGCCCCCGACGCGAGCAACTTCAAACGGCAGAACAAGACGGCCTTATCCTGGTCGACCGCCCTCCTCACAATCTCCTTCATGCTTCTAGTGAACTTCCCCAAGCTGGCAGACCACCCCCACCAGTTTGTCCTCTGCGCCGCGACGACCATCCTCGAATGCCTCTGCTGTATCATTGCCCTCTGCATTTTCTACTACTCCGACACCAGCCGAACCAGCGTCGAACTCGCCAAGGCGCAGAAAACGGTAATGACCTCCTCCAAGTTTATCCTTTTGCTCCATTTTCTCTGTCGCTTGGCACTCCTATTTCCCTTGCTGTCCTTCCTAGCGATCACGGTAGCCACGGCTGTGCTCACCCCCTTAGTGCTTTTCCCACTTCACAAAGCACATATCACTACTCCTGCTGAAAAAGGAAATTAAATCGAAGCTACAGTATCAAACTGGTCGGCGTGCTAAAATTACGTATGCTCTTTATCATGGTTATGTCACTAGTTAATTTCGATTGTGGTTGTTCATGTCTCCTGTCCAAGTAACAGGCAGTTCAGTTGCATAGATATATAGATCTATGAAAAATGTATTAATTGTTGTGATATATTCTATTTGAAATTTGAATTGGGCCAGGAACTGATTATCTATCTCTTAATTCGAAAAGAATATACATGGCTTAATTACTGTGACTAATTCTCTTTTCCCTCGAATTAGCTCCAAACCCTACTCTCATCCTCATGCTTCATTTCTAACCTTTGATGATTACCAAATCCCCCCTTGTTAGCGAGATCAATCTCTTGTTATTTTCTCTGTTTTTAGGAGAGGAAGGAGGGGCTCGGTCCGACTGAATAAACCGGGAAACCGGACCAAACAGCTTTCGGCGTAGTTAATATGGTTCGGCCCTACATGGCCTACCATTTCCTCTGTTTTTAGGATAGGAAAAGACAAAAAATAAATAAATGGCCATGCAAGTGAAAGAAAGAGACCGATATATGTCCTGTTCAGTGTTCACATAATTGTATCGAAAATAAGCTGGTACTTCACTTGCCCACGACGTCGATGTCCAGTGGAACAAGCTGAATTAATATTTATTTATTTTTATTCGCCTTGAAACATTCCAAGCGGAACAAGTAACAGGTTTGCAAGTTGCAGCCTTCAGAGTCAAATAAGTAACATGTGATGCATCCGTCTCGATTCTGTTGAAACTGGGAACACGATGACACGTGGCGGCCGTGTGGGGGTTACTGCTCGCTCGTTACTGCTGGTGTTGCTGTTATAACTTTGATTTGATACGTGTCCACAAAGTCTATGTTCATGAGGCCTTTTATTGTGTGAGTTTTAGCAGTAAGATTTCTGTTAATTTGATTTTGAATCAGGGTGATAAAAAATGATTTGCTCTCAGTGTCAATCTATTTAAGATTCAAATTAATTTCTGAATCGTAAAAATTAAGGTTGTGGATCAGATAGCTAGATACGTATAACATGCACAATGCACTGAATTTTAGGGAGTGTTTAGGAGAGCTTCTGTTGGCTGCTTTTTAACTTCTAGCCATGCAAAAGTGCTTTTGAGTGTTTGGAATGTCAGATTCTGCTTTAACTTCTGCAACTTTTACTCAAAAGCTAGAAGCAACAATTTGATGCTTTTTTCTGCTTCTGCTTTTTTTGCTTATGGTGTAGAATTAAAAGTTGACATTTATACCCTTAATAAATTTATTACTTTACATAATTACCATCCTATTTTTAAATAAAATCTTATATTTTATATAATTTATATTTTCAAAAAATTTATACATATTTGTATAAATTTATATAAATTTTATTATTTTATTATTTTTTATATTTTTATTAACTTTATATATTTTTTAAATATATATATTATTAAAAAAAATAATTTTGATATAATATTTAAAATATAATATTAAATATATAAAATATTATAGATCATGTATCAAAATTATATTTAAATAATTGAAAAAAATTAATTTTGATAGTTTAAGGATATTATTGTCATTTAATTAAAAATTAAGCTTAAAAGTGATTATTCACCAAACACTCAAACTTTACCTTGTATCAGCTTTTGACTTCTATTTCCAAACACTGTATGCTTTAGCTTCTTACTAACTTCAAGATAATCACTACAAGAATCATTTTTCAAGAAGTAAAAGCTCTCCCAAACACTCCCTATAGAAGTGATTATCAATACTTCTCAATTCTACGACTTTAATCATCCAATCAGTTCAAAATCTGGGCTCAAATTTTTAAACATTGTGCTCTGAAAAAGATTAAATTTGCATCGTAATATCCTCGAAGCCAGATGTGTTTCCATTCTCATTCTTCTCTTTGCTTCTGTGATTAGTAAAAAATCTGTCGTGTTTCAAGGCATTAGAGATACGAAAATTGTGGGCCGGCTGGACTCTTTATTCAGTTGGGCCGATCCACTTCTGTTTATCCGGCCCTATGGATCAGGCTAGTCCCGGGCTATTCCCATTTATCAAAAATAGCCTGGCCGCCTGCCTGACTTTTTTTTTAAATAATTATTTAATTATCTAAAAACTTATGGAAAAAAAAGAAGGAGAAGGAGGAAGGTTCTCATGGTGTGAATGTACACAAACTGACAACACCATCTGAATGTCTTAAGAAAAAGTCCCCATGGAACAAAATGAAAATTTTCTTGAAATTTCAAATGCTTCAATTTGGTGATCTACAAACACCAAAATAAAATAAAATAAAATAAAATCCTGATACTCAAATCTTTCTTCATCTTAATTCTTCTTCAACTCCTTGAACCAATCTCGCTACAATAATTAATCCGATTGTAATATATAATTAGCTCTTCATCGCTTCCCATGGAAGAAGAGAAAGATAATCTCCTAGATGATATGAGGACCTTCGAAAGAAGATCAGAACTCCTCGAAGTGGAGCTCACTGCATGACGAAGTCTGAAATTGCAGTCATGTCCAGTAATAAAATTGATTTTATTTTTCCTGTCCGGTTGATTTTAATTGCGGCGCCCCTAGGCATGATATGATGATAAGTGGCGGACTATTCTTTATTTTTTATTTTCAAAATATCGTATCAAAATCTAAAATCATACTAGACAACCATCTATCACCTCCGGGTCCTTAATATAAAGGGATTTATAAAAAGAGACAGAATGAATTAAAAAAATGCATCATATTAGTAATTAATCAAATAACATATTAATTTATCTAATTTTTCCATCTTTACCTCTTCTATCATACGCATATAATTTTAACAACTCTCTTCTGTTTTTTTCCCTCTACTTGTAAAAGCAAACTTCTTTATGTTTTCTCACTAATCAATTTTATCGCACTCAAATGTATTTATTTTGAAACATTTTGACCATCATTCAAGAAGATCAAAATCAGTAATAGATAATATACTTAGATTTCTTGAATCTGAAAATTTCTTGATCGACTTAAAGGTTTTATATTGTATATCTTATGAGTTTCTTAGATTGCAAAAAGCCCAAATTAAGTATATCATCCATCACAATTTTTAATCTTTTCTATTAATGGTGGTCTAGACTCCAAAGGTGTTTAAAAACCTTTTTTTTTTTGCTCGATCTAGGTATGAGAGCGTATAAGGGTGACGTTAGAACTGATATTCTCAAATCAAATTCAACATATGAGAAAATTATTATTATTTTTAAACATTATGGACTACTATTAGAGAAGTAAACAATTATAATAGAGAGTAATTTTGAATTATTTATAATTTTAGAAATTCACATGATTTTAAATGATTGTTATATAAGGTTTTTAAGTTGATCAGTAGGTTTTGATTGAAACTCACGAATAAACATAAATAGATTTGTTTGGATTTATTTTAGATCCAGTAAATTTTTAAAATTTTAAGGAGTTAAACAATGTATTTTATTATTTATTTTGATTTTTTTCGAAGATTTTAAAATAGTAGAAATATCAGCCAATAGTAGATACATATTAAAAAAATACATCTCTAGACTCCTTGGATCGGGCCAGTGATAAATGACGTGACCCAATTATACGAAGAGGTCATTTGAGCCCAAACAATTCCCTGCCCAGTAGTTCTGTTTTGACCACCTTGCCGATCTTTCCTTGTGTTTTTTGAGAGGATGAGCATGCGAAATTCAAAGGAAAAAAAAAATGGAAACATGTTCTTTTACAAATAATTGTAAAATGGACGAATTAAAAAAAAAAAATCTTATCTCTAATTCTTCCAACAAACACGAGAAATCTTTTGAATCACATGATGACAGAGAATTGAGGAAACCAATAACGAAGTATATTCACTCTTTTACAGAGCCAACAATGAACCTCGTAATCAATTCGCATGCGAATAAAATGGACACGGCAATTGGCATTCGACCCGATCAGCTGCAAACCCCAATTCATTAGTTTTCCACGGCCCTCATCGTTAATTCGCACGCGAACAAACTGACACGGCAATTGACATTCGACCCGAACAAGAAATGGATCCATTCGACCCCGCAATTTGCTAGGGATCCGATTGTGAATTCCCTATTTATTTGACCGTCTAAGCTCTCTATCGCACATCGCCGCCACCTCTCTCAACACCCCTGCATTTTTCCCATCTCCGATCGCCCTGCTCATCTCCGTTCTTCCATCGCCTTCACCCGGAAAACGCACTGCTGGAGTAGGCCGGAGCATATCTATATAATCTGAGCGACGATTTAAAAGAAACCGTCGGTATCTTTCTCTTTGACTCGTATATTGCGATCTGCGATAAATGCTAAACATCAAAAGGTTGATTTTTGACAGGTAGCAAATTTTCTTGTGGATTGAGATGTTCCAGCTTGTCCTAAGAGATGAGGATAAATCGAGCGTGATTTGGCTTATCCATGGAACTTCAGGAAGAAGAAAAAAAAACAAGTCCTTTCGTTTTTGGAATGGGAGGTATTGGAAAAAATTTGTAAGTGTTCTTCATCCAACTTTATTTTTATATGACCAATCTTAAATTGTGCCTACAAAAAAAAATCCTTGATCATTTCTTTTCATAATATTCCCATGCTGAATTAAACACATTACATTCATTCTTTTCAATGATTTTCTTTATGATGATCTATTGCTGTTCACTGTTTTAAGCTATTAAAAGGGAAATTTGACTTGTGTTTAAATTTGTACGCTAGATTACAAATAAAAAGGAATTTTATTGAAATGACTACTTGCTATTTGACAACATCTTTTAAGGATTCATGAATATTGTTATAATGGACATCATCGTCTATGGTTAGAGTCATTTATAAACAACTTCACGACTAATGTGTATGTGCATATATTAACGAGCCTCTCATATGAATTATGTATTGGTCGTGGTGCATTACTGCACTCCGAGCAGTTGCTGCACACGTAGCGCAGTTTGCTTACTGCACACGAACACTATAAAAAAAAACTAGTATTCTGGGATGAATTTTTATGACAAAAAATTTTCGTCGCAGATTAGCGATAAATTGTGCGACAAAATTCATATTCATTGCTAATACACGACAACTTTTGTGACGAACACTTTTTTTGATCGCTAATTCGCGACAAAAATTTTTTGTCGCAAAATTTGTTGCAGTTTTGTGACAAAATTAAATATTCGTCGCAAAATTTGCAACAAAATTTTTTTTGTTGCAAAATCGTTGTAAAATTTGTGACGAATTTGAAATTTGTCGCAAATTTACAAAAAATATTTAATTTGTTGTAAAAATATAATTCAATATTACAGTATATTTTGTGACGAATTTTCAAATTCGTCCCAATCCAATTCGTCGTAAATTTGGGACGAATTTGAAAATTCGTTGCAAATTTTGCGATGAATTTGAAAATTAAAGATGTGATTTTTGATATATAAGGGCCGGTCTGGTCCGAGCCGAACTGATCAATCCTGGCTGGGCTTGTGCCACGTCGCCCACCATCGATTTTACAATTAAAGATGTGATTTTTGATATATATATTTGACTGTGTAATCTTTTTTTGTAGGTCTTAATTAGACGTGTTTGAAGTGACAACCGATGACTTTTGGTGACCTTTATTTGGTATGTATATATCCCTTTTTTATTATTTATTATTCTGATTAATGATTACGATAATGTTCCATGTCTAAGTGTCATTGTTTTATAAGATTAGGTTTCGGTAGTTTATATAGGTTTATAAAAACTTGCGTTTGCTTATATTATAACATATAATTAGGGCATTATTTGAAAGACCATGTGTTTTTCTTGTTTCATGTGATCATTTAATTGATCAATTTAAGATATTAATTAAGTAATTCTTTATTTTAATACAAAAGTAATTATTTAATTTAATTAATTTTCAAATTGATTTTTTAATTTGAAATTTCAAAAATTATTTATTTCAAATTAATAAAATTATAAAATAATTAAGAATTACTAAATTATTTTAATTAATTTACATAGTTGTGATATCAAATTTATTTAATTAATTAATTCTAAATTTAAATTTAATTCTAAATTTAAAATTTTAGTTAATCTTAAACTCAATAATTTAATTAGCTAATTGATTATTTGAAAGTCTTATTTTATACATTAATTAATAAATTTAATTAATTAATTTCAAAAGAATATTGTTATGCATATCTAATTATTTTAGAAATTATTATTCATGTTATTATAAATTATAAACATGCAAAATGTAGAATGAATCGTGGTCATGTATAAAAAAAATTTACTAGACCGTCGGGGTTTATCTGCTGAGTTTATCACTGGATTGAGCCAATTTTTGAGTTTTGCATCTAGTCAATTTCAGTATACAGAGGACAATAAAATAAGATGCCTATGCAAAAATGTCAAATTCATATATTTTTTACTAGTGATAAAGTTGAAAAACATCTTTGCAGATTTGGATTTTCCCCGAATTATTATAGTTGGACATATCACACGCGGTCTAATGAAGATTTTCAACAAAATATATAAATCTCAGCCGTGGTGATCAAAGTTATTATAATCAATTAAATTCATTTCAAAGAAAGGTATTTGATGTAGTCGATCAGAATTTCAATCCTGACGTGTGGTGTAATTTCTAGTTATCCTCCAATAGTTAAACAAATGTTTATTACATATATATCACCATTGGAGGGAGTAGAAGTATCCCCTGTTAATGATGCATATTTTCAATTTCAAGAAGTGTTGAGTGTGGCTGATGTACCATTATTGCTTGATTGTGACAGTCATACTAAATTATCTCTCCCCGTAAGATTGTTAAATGTCAAGGCAGAGCATAATGTGTCACAAGATTGTTTTAATGATTTTGTTCAGGTAATTGGAGAGGCATTGCCATGTGATCACATACTGCCTACTGATTTTTATAGTATGAAAAAACTCGTAAAAGAATTGGGTCTTGCAGTGCAAAGAATTGATGTTTGCAGAGATGGTTGTATGTTATATTGGAGAGTTGATGAAAATGCAGAGGTTAGAAAATTCTGTAATCAATCTAAGTACAAGAGTAGTAGAATTAATCAACGACTCAAATCATATAGTCAAATGTTTTATTTGCCCTTAACTTCTAGATTACAAAGGCTTTATGCTTCAAAGGCAGCTGCTGAACACATGACGTGTCATGCAAATCATCCAACAGAAAATGGGCTAATGTGTCATCTATTAGATGCGGAGGCATGGAAGAATTTTGAAAGAACATATCCAGAATTTGCAAAGGAGATTAGAAATATTAGATTAGGTCTATGTGTAGATGAGTTTGCTCCGTTTGGCAAATCAGGAAGAAACTATTCATGTTGGCCAGTTATCTTAACTCCGTGTAATCTTCCACCTGGGTTGTGCATGAAAACACCTTATATGTTTTTAACTTTGGTTGTGCTTGACCCGCAAAATCCGAAGAAGTTAATAGATATTTATATACAGCCACTGATTCCAGAACTAAAACAATTATGGATGAAGGTTATTTTACATACGATATTCACACTAATTAGACATTTGTAATGAACGTTGTTCTTTTTTGGACAATAAATGACTTTCTTGCTTATGGTATGTTATCTGGTTGGAGTACCGCTGGGATCTTAGGATGCCCAATATGTTCACGAAAAGTAGAATTGAAAGAACACCTCCACTGCTGAGATTATTTGGTGAACAAATTTGTTGGCGAGTGACTGACATTCCATCTGTTATTGAAAAGCCATATGATGCAATATATGAATATGGAAGAACACATAAATGGACTAAGCGAAGTATATTTTAGGATTTACCAAATTGGTCTAGTCATTTGATTTATCATAATCTCAATGTAATGCATACTGAGAATAATGTTTATGATAATCTGATAAATACAGTAATGGATATCAATATAAAAATCAAAGAGAATTTAAATGCAAGAAAAGACTTACGACTCCTTTGCAAAAGACTTACTCTCGATGTCGATGAAAATAGTAGAGGATCAAAGCCAAAGGAAGTGCATACATTAAATAAGGATCAGAGACGTGTTTTTTGTGAATAGTTTAATTCATTGAAATTTTCATATGGTTATGTAGCACATAACCCTTGGGTCAAAGACACTCGCCAGAAAACAACACGAACTGGTACATATATTTTATTCTCTTATTGTTGATATTATTAATTGTAGCAAAATGGTTTGGTGGGTTTTAGATCTAATTAATGTTATCGCACAATGTAAGGAAACTCAAACAAGTAGAAAATATAGTAGAGGGGAAATGTATCTTGTTGCTCACACAAAGAAAGATGGATCTTTTGTCAATGAGAGGCCCAAAAATAGAATGTAAGTCTTAAATATATTTTGGATGTTTTGAGTCTTTATATTGTTTCTAAATATGTAATTTATGCTTAGACTTTATAATTTTCATTTATCGTCGATAGGAAGATTTAGAAAAGGAGATTAGTCAAGGATCTTCTGCAAATGAAGCATTTGTGAAGTCTCTATAGCGGAAGGTTATCTTGCTCAAGAGATTCTTACTTTTTGTTCAAGGTATCTAGACAATATCGGGACAAGATGGAATGGATGATGAGCATGACAAATTAGTGCCCAAATCACGAGCATCTGAACTATCTCCTCAAATAGGGAAGTCGGTTGGTGGATCTACATATTTTACTCTGACCTCGATAAAGAAGTTGTAAACTCATAGCCATGTGTTAATCAACTGCCCAGTAGTCAATCTTATCTTGAGTGAGTAATTTTTATGCTGACATTATTTATTAGAATTTCGTATTTTAGAATCCAATATCGTCAAAATATGTAGGGAATTTCGACATGTTGTGAAGAGACAACTAAGTAGTCGTACAAGGAATATTTCTGAGATAGAAAAGAAGGTTCATAGGGAGTTTGTTGGTTGGTTCTCTGATCGTGTGAGTTATAAATACCTCATATGCATGCATATTTCATATTTTTTAAATATGCATATGACTAACAGAGATATAATCTTGTATTTAGATTCGTAATAATCTCAACAATCTTCCTAAATTAGATAAAGACATTCTTATTAGTCTTGCTCAAGGACATTATGACCAAGCTACAAGATTCTCTGCATACAATGTTAATGGATACAAATTTCCAACTTTGTTTCGAGATAATGCATTAAAAACTCAAAATAGTGGAGTTTTTGGCAACTTTGGAACAAGGAGTTACTCAAGTAGGTTGGATACCCAAATGAATTTTGGAGAGGTTCCTTACTATGGAAAATTGATCGATGTTATTGAGCTTGTATATTGTTTAAATGTCAATGGGCCAACACGACGAATCCTAGAGGCATACGAAAAGACAAATTGGGCTTTACTTCTGTTAACTCTGCAAGGTTAATACATATTGGGGAACATCAAGATGATGAGCCATATATCAATGTTTCTGAAGCTCAAATGGTTTATCATGTGGACGATGAGAAACAAAAAAATTGATGCATACCGATTTACTTAATGCCAAAAGATTTTTATGACATGGGTGAAGATGTTGAAGGAATTATGTCATGTAATGAGGCATATCCACCCCAAAACCTAGAAAATTATTTCTCATATGATATTTTGCAATTATCAAGAATGGTTACAAATGATGAATCTCAAAGTTCTGCTATCATTGGGAATGTGATGATGATGTAAATGAGGATATGGTTACGTGAAAGAAATGACTAAACTTGATCATCATATTGTGTTTTTCCATTTTTGTTATACAAACTTTACATGAACATTTTTGTTATAAAATAGTTTTCATGCTACATGTGTTTTCATGTCCTATTCATGTTATCATTATATATGTATATGTGTGAAATTATAATATTTGTATTTTGCACAATCTGTATTTTGTGAAAACAATTTCAGATATGCCTAGGACAAACAAACATCCTCCTAGGTGTCATTCCACACGGAGCGCACCTATACTTGAGAAAACATCTCAAATTTCTACTTAAAGCGCACTTACAGTTCACATTAGTTCATCCACTAAGAATGGAACTTCTTCCCATCAACCTGAGCAATGCAATGCCCAAAGTCTCTCAAACACTCCAACAGGAGATCTTGGGGACCAAGCTTTAAGGGATCTTGAAGAGGAAGAAGTTTTAAGAGATCATGAAGAGGAAGAAGCTTTAACGACTACCAAGAGTAGGACCAAAACCTTGGTAACAGTTGATGTGATTAGTTTGTGATTTTTACTTACTAAATTTTATTTTATTTTTTTATATTTTGCATATGATTTTATTTTTAGATGAGCAAGGTAACAAAGAAGAACGACAACTCAAAGTGCAAGATGTAGTTGCACTTGCAATTGAAAAACGGATAATTACTAAATGGAATGATAAGCATCAACCAATTGGAGATTTTGGTGGTTTACTGGGAGGATATTTAGGACATGTTGATAATAATTTTAATAACTTTCCTATAATATATAACACTTTGCATAACGTTCCTTTGGATTATAAGGAAAACTTATGTAAAACAAATATCCAGGTTTGAATAATAATTAATTACATAAATTTGACCTTCTTGATATTGTTTGATAATAATTTTGTGTTTGATTTGAAGGAAAAATTTATTGTTGATGATCACCAAAAGAAGTATATCATTGGAAGTCTTTCAAAAAAATGGAGACACCAAATGCAGAGTATTTCAAAGTCATTACTAACCAGAGCGTAGATGGGAAGAAAATGTCAACTTGCACCCTAATGGGATTCCTAAAGAGCATTGGACATCTTTTTTGGAATATAAATTAAGTGCTAAAGGAAAGGAAAGGTAGTACAATAATATAATGACATTATTCTCATATTTTTTTAGTATTATTGGTAATCAACTCTTAGTTATGTCCATTAGTTTGTTAATCTACGTATATATTAATGTGCAGGCATTGAGTGAAAAAAATACTGCTAATAGAAAGCGGCAAACAATCCCTCACACTCTTGGGTCAAAGACACTAGCCAGAAAACAACACGAACTGGTACATATATTTTATTCTCTTATTGTTATTGTTAATTGTAGCAAAATGATTTGGTGGGTTTTAGATCTAATTAATGTTATCGCACAATGTAAGGAAACTCAAATAAGCAGAAAATATAGTAGAGAGGAAATGTATCTTGTTACTCACATAAAGAAAGATGGATCTTTTGTCAATGATGAGGCCCCAAAAAAAAATGTAAGTCATGTAAGTCTTAAATATATTTTGAATGTTTTGAGTGTTTATATTGTTTCTAAATCTGTAATTTATGCTTAGACTTCATAATTTTCATTTAATGTCGATAGGAAGATTTAGAAATGGAGATTAGTCAAGGATCTTCTGCAAATGAAGCATTTGTGAAGACTCTATAGTTGAATGTTATCTTGCTCAAGAGATTCTTACTTTTTGTTCAAGGTATCTAGACAATATCGAGACAAGATGGAATCGATCTAGTCGTGTGGACAATGAGCATGACAAATTAGAGCCAAAATGACGAGCATCTGAACTATTTCCTCAAATAGGGAAGTCGGTTGGTGGATCTACATATTTTACTCTAACCTCGATTGAGAAGTTGTAAACTCATATGTGTTAATCAACTGCCCAGTAGTCAATCCTTATCTTCAGTGAGTAATTTTTGTGCTGACATTATTTATTAGAATTTCCTATTTTAGAATCTAATATTGTCAAAATATGTAAGGAATTTCGACATGTTGTGAAGAGACAAGGAGTCGTACAAGGAATACTTCTGAGATAGACAAGAAGGTTCATAGTGAGTTTGTTGGTTGGTTCTCTGATCGTGTGAGTTATAAATACCTCAACAACCTTCCTGAATTAGATAAAGATATTCTTATCAGTCTTGCTCAAGGACCTTATGACCAAGCTACAAGGTTCTCTCTGCATACAATATTAATGGATACAAATTTCCAACTTTGTCCCGAGACGATGCATTAAAAACTCAAAATAGTGGAGTTTTTGGCAACTTTGGAACAAGGAGTTACTCAAATAGGTGGGATATTCTAATGAATTTTGGAGAGATTCCTTACTATGGAAAGTTGATCGATGTTATTGAGCTTGTATATAATGGCTTTAGGATTCTCTTGTTTAAATGTCAATGGACCAACACAACGAATCCTAGAGGCATACAAAAAGACAAGTTGGGCTTTACTTCTGTTAACTTTGCAAGGTTAATACATACTGGGGAACATCAAGATGATGAGCCATATATCAATATTTCTAAAGCTCAAATGGTTTATTATGTGGATGATGAGAAGCAACAAAATTGGTGCATACCGATTCACTTAATGCCAAAAGATTTTTATAACATGGGTGAAGATGTTGAAGAAATTATGCCATGTAATGAGGCATATCCATCCCAAAATCTAGAAAACTATTTCTCAGATGATATTTTGCAATTAGCAAGAATGACTACAGATGATGAACCTTAAAGTTCTACTTCATTTTTGCAAAAGAGTTGAGCCTTCTGCCACTCCCCCACCACTCCCCCTTGTCGGTGTCTTACTCGCCTTCCTTCGGAGACCGAAGTCAGGCCGTAGCCCCCTCCTGGGGGGAGTGGTGGGGGAGTGCAGAGGGGGCGTCCTTAGGGGGGGGCCCTGTAATAGGGTACGGGAGAGAGGAGTTAGATTGACTAACCGCTAGGTTAGGAGGGATTTGAGGGCTCGATTGAGATAGGAGTGGGGGGAGAGACTATACGGATCGTCTGAGGGAGAGATTGAGGACCGTCTATATTCCCATCCCGCTTGGTGATGGGCTGGGCCAGGGTCCCAATACTTCGTTTAGGACCCGCACAGTTATACCCGTCACCAAGCTTGATGTGCCTATAGACGGGACAGTTGTCGATCGAGGTAGGGATCGAGGTCATTTTTGTTATAAAATAGTTTTCATGTTATATCACTATGTGAAAATCAAGAATAGACTTCGCCACAGGTTACTTCGGCGAAATCGTTTAACGAAGTAATACTTGTTAATCAACTTCGGTACTAAATTTGATGAAGTAAATTTCATTTTAAACTTCGTAACTTAAAAATTATGGGTCTTACTACTAAATTTATCTGATATTTTACTTCATAATAAATATTTGATAAAGTAATAAGTTATCAAATAAAATCCATAAATTTCTATACCGAAGTAATAAGTTTAAATCAACAAAAATATATTTTCTTTTATAAATATATTAACCGATTTTTTTTAAGTAATCGTAATACTTCTCCCCAAGTATACTCGAGCCGAGCCCTAACTAAACAACTCCTCATCTTCTCCCGACGACCCGCCGCCCCCTTTTGCCCGACGACGCGCCTCCGTCCCCTCTTTTCCGCGCTTGCATCTCCCCCTCCCCTCGACGCACATCTTCAACCACGCGCTCGCTAGGTTCCATTGGCGTTTTTCATCTTCTTTTCCTTTCAGTTTTCTTCCCTCTCCCACCCCCTTCTTTCCTTTCCTTGCAGCGCCACTAGTTTTCTTCGTCTTTGAGGTTTCCTGGCCACAAGAAGAAAAGGCAAGGTTTCCTGGCCCGACGCATATCCCTGTTTGACTGTTCAATGTCTTTTGTTAATTACTTTTAAAGCTTGTGATTCTATTTAGGTCCATGCTTGTTAATTACTTTTAAATCTTGTGATTCTATTTAGTTTGTGATTATAGTTATCAAATGAAATTGATAAGTTAGGTCCATGCTTTCTTCTGACTTTTTTTTTTTTGCATAACAGAAATCATACTTCTGTATAGATTTTATTGATTTTACAAAGAGTAGTTAACATTGCATCAAAATATGGCACACTCATTGTCATTACATTTGCAGCGAAAGAGTGCCAGGTTAAGGAAAAGAGCTCAACTAATTCTATTTAGTAGTGTTCTTCAGTCTACTTATATCTGATGAAAATCATGTATTGTGATATGCATGTTTCTTGACTCTGCAGCTAACTAAGAACAATATTATTCCGTATCTTTACCACCTTGGCTTGATGATTCTGGATTCCCATTCCTACTAGTAGAAACATTGTCATTACCAAACTCAGAGATAGTTTCTTCTTTGGGTTTTGGTTCAGTCGTGTCTTTGAAGATGGTATCGCCAGTGTTTTTCTCCGTGGAAAAATTGCCTCCTTATTTTCCAAGTTATCAAAGTTATCAAAGTTTGGTTCACATACACATTTTGCAATGTCTGCAGGATCATCCAAACTATTCTCACTGTTACCTACTGTACCTAATTCAACCTCTCCCTGGGAACCAATTGTCTCATTTTCAACTTCAGAACCATTTCCTCTACTACTATCTGTCTCTAATTTGGTCTCTCCGAGAGTCTCAATTGTCTCATTTGCAACTTCAAGATTATTTTCACTGCTATCTTCTGTCTCTAATTTGGTCTCTCCAAGAGTATCAATTGTCTCATTTCTAACTTCAGGATTATTCACATCTTCAATTAAATTTTAACCAAAGATAGGTAAATTGTAAAATTGTTCAATAATTTAGGATTGTGGTATTTTTCTCTTTTGACGATTAATAAGGAGAATATTGTATTCATAATTATAGTCTAGCAAGTTTTTCTAAGTTAAATTATTTATTTCCTAATTTTAGTTGGGTCTATAAAAGAAGTTGAAAGTATTGCAATCTTGCAGCCAATAATTATCCATAAGTCAAAATTATCCTCATTCACAACACCATCCCCTTTTCACTAGCTCTGCTCCTACACATTCCAATCAAGTTCACTACTATTACTGCTAATAAAACACCCTCTCGATTTCTAGTAAGCCGCTATCACCTCCTCCAATCTTTTTCTTCATTAGTTAGATGCTTCTGGATGTACATGTAACTTTGACAAGAGAAATTTTTTTCAGACATGTATTGATGTATTGATGTTGATCTCAGAAATACCAAATGACAAGTATTGACTGTAGTGGGGTCTATTTTTTCTGAGACTGTAATATTGATATTTCTCTCCCTTGTAATATTGCTTCTTCAACATCATATAGCATGAATTATCATAAAGATTTTACAAATTGAATTGTAATATTCCATACCACCTACCTCTTTGAATTGTCTCATTTTACTTATATTAGATTTTACAAAGTGAAATTCCATGACTGTTACATTTTGAAGTACATGTGGGTTTTTTTTAACTTTTGTTTATTTACTTTAATTTCTTCAAATTTTGACCTCTTTATTTGGAGATTTTGCTATATTGAAATGGATAAATCCTGGATATACTTGGATAAGTCCATTTCTGAGCATCTTTATTTCCATGGTTTTAGTCAAAATTATGTGAATTGGATTTGGCATGGTGAGCCCACCAAAGATGATAATGTAAAAATGAGCGTCAACCAGGAGCCAATTGATAATTATTATGACAACTTTGAAACTGCTCATATGTGTGAGGCTGCGTATGATAACTATACAAAAAATCCTGAAACGTTTATGAAATTTTTGGTGGAATCAGAAAAGCCATTGTACAAGGGATGTCAACGTTATACAAAGTTGAGTGCACTTGTAAAATTGTATAATACCAAAGCAAGACATGGAATGAGTGATGCTCTATTTTCAGATCTTCTATTGGATTTTAGGGATATGCTGCCAAATAATCACAATCTATCATCCACAATGTATGAAGCAAAAAAGACGTTGAGTTGTTTAACATTGACTCATGAAAAGATTCATGCTTGTTCTAATGATTGCATTCTATATAGGAAGCAATACAAAGACTGCGTTTGCTGCCCTAAATGTGGCTTGTCACGATGGAAGCTAACCAAGAACCAGGTTGAGAAGAAAGGTGTTCCTGCTAAGGTGGTTTGGTATTTCCCTCCCATTCCAAGATTTAAGTGCATGTTTAAATCTTTAGAGACTTAAAGAAATTTAACATGGCATGCAGATACTAAAAGAGTTGTTGGTCAGTTACGTCATCCAGTTAATTCACCATCATGGAAGTTAGTGGATCAAATGTGGCCCGACTTCGAAAGTGAGCCTAGAAATCTTCGCCTAGCACTTGCAGCTGATGGAATTAATCCTTTTAGCAACCTTAGTAGTCGGTACAGCTGTTGGCCAATCATGTTGGTCAACTATAATCTGCCTCCAAACATGTGCATGAAAAGGAAGTTCATCATGCTAACTATGCTCATTTCAGGTCCAAAGCAGCCTGGAAACGATATAGATGTCTATTTGGAGGTACTAGTTGAAGATTTACAACGATTGTGATAAGGAGTTGATGGAGTCTATGATGTTTATCGAAAGCAATTCTTTACTCTTAAAGCAGTCTTATTATGGACCATCAATGATTTTCCTGCCTACTGTAACCTTAGTGGATGTACTACACATGGTTACTATGCATGCCCAATTTGTGGAGAAGATACTTATGCAAAGCACTTGGAAAATGGGAAGAAAATGTCATTTGCTGGCCATAGACGATTCCTTTCACGGTTTCATCCCTATCGGAGGCAAATGAAGGAGTTTAATGGCATGGAGGAACTTGGAGAAGCAGTTAGACCATTATCCGGGATTAAGTTGTGTGACAAACTATCTAACATAAGGTGAGTTTGGAAAGAAGATAAGTGTAAGAAATCCCAAGGATAATAAGTTGGAAGTCAGTATAGATGAAAAAGATTTTGATGCAACAAATTTCAGAAAATGTTGGAAGAAGAAGCCAATATTTTTTAATATTCCTTACTGGAAACACCTGCATGTTAGGCATTGTCTTGATGTTATGCACATCGAGAAAAATGTCTTCGAATCCCTCATTAATACTTTAATGAATGTTAAAGGAAAAACCAAGGATAATCTGGCAGCTAGGTTAGACATGGTTGAGATGGGAAATAGGCCAGAATTAACACCTATAGTCGGGGAGAAGAGAACATATCTTCCTCTAGCTGCGTGCTCATTCACAAAAAAGAAAAGTTACAAGTGTGCAAGTCATTAAAGGATATAAAAGTTCCGGAAGGCTTCTCCTCGAACATCAACAATATTGTGTGCATGGATCAGCTTAAGTTGACTTGCTTAAAATCTCATGATTGTCATGTTTTAATGGAATATTTCCTGCCAATAGTCATACGTGATGCCTTGCTAAAACATATTAGATATGCCATCATAAGATTATGCTTCTTCTTCAAAGATATTTGTTGCAAGATTGTAGATGTAGCCAAGTTAGATAAGCTACAATCTGACTTGGTTGTTACACTCTGCTTATCGGAGCAATATTTTCCCCCGTCTTTCTTCGATGTCATGCTTCACTTAACAGTCCATCTTGTTCGAGAAGTTCGATTATGTGGACCAGTTTACTTTAGATGGATGTATCCTTTTGAAAGATGCATGAAGGTGTTTAAGAGTTATGTAGGCAGTCGAAAACATCCTGAAGGTTGTATTGTTCAGAGATATCTAGCAGAAGAAACAATAGAGTTTTGTTCAGAATATCTCAATGGCGTTGATCCTGTTGGGGTCCCTCAATCAATTCGACACCCCAAAGAAAATGATTCTGGCTTTTCAGCATTTAGTGCACCACTTATAGTGCAACAAGTTGATCTTCAACAAACACATTTAACTGTGCTAGAAAATACGGAAGAAGTATCTCCCTATATAATGTGAGTATATTGTATTAATTTTTAAATTCCGCATATGTAGTTCAAATTATCTACTGTCTGACACATTTATATACAAATAATTCTACAGTGAACATAAAATCTTTTTGAAATCAATGTTTCCCAAAAAAGAGAATGATGAAAGGTGGATACAAGATGCTCACAACAAGAGATTTATTGATTGGTTTCGTTCAAAGGTAGATACTAGATGCATCGTCTTTTTTATCCATTTATGGTGGACAAGATATAGATAGTATTTTAACCACCCTATTCAAATTGAATACATGTCAGGTGGCTGCTGAAATTAAAAGTGGTAATGGTGGAATGACATCGACATTAACATGGTTGGCCCATGGACCGCATGTTCAAGTTCTTAAGTATAATAGTTATGTGATAAATGACAATTTATATCAAACAAAGGCACGGGATGCTGAAAGAGTTTGCCAAAGCAGTGGGGTTTCTCTAGTTGCCAACACCATGCTCGTTTGTAGTGCCAAAGATAAGAATCCCTGGCTAGCTGATGTGTGCTTCTATGGAGTGATTGAAGAAATATGGGAATGAGACTATCATCAATTTCGTGTTCCTCTTTTCAAGGGTGCATGGGTTGCAAATGATAAAGGAATAATCAACAATGATGCATGTGGCTTCACCTTGGTCAATCTGAACAAACGTGGGCATAAGAATGACGAATTTGTGCTTGCAAGTCAAGTCAACCAAGTCTTTTATATTGATGACCAATTAAAAAAGGAGTGGCCAATTGTTCTCCCGGTTCCAAATAGATGTTATGAGGGAGAGGACAATGATTGGAGCAGTATTCTTGATTCTCGACTAATTGATGATGTTGATATTCATTGTATTCCTGCTCATCAAAGATACTTTAGATCGGAAAATGATGGGGTCTGGGTCACGAAAAAGAAAAAATGATGTTATGCATTTTTATGTTATGAACAAGATGGTCCTTTAACTCTAGCTTAAGATTATGTTATGCATCTTTAAGTGTGTTGGAACTGATCTGTTACCTTCAATAAACATAGCTATTTTATTGTTTGCTATATGATGTTATTAATAGATTCTTGTTAGGATTTCAGCCATAACTGTAAAAACATTTCTTAATAGCCATTTTATTGTTTGCCTCATCATATCCTTGTTGATTACTATTTTATGTTTATGTTATTGTTATTATACAGATTTTAACAATGGTTTTATTTATGTTATTTACAGTCAAAACTCGATGGGTCGTAACAAGCAGAAAACAAAAGTGGTAGTTGAGGAGTTATATGGAGTAGTTGATGCGGAGCTGCATGGAGTTACTGATGAAGAAGATCATTCTATAGATGTGCAGAAGAACAAGAGAGGTCCTACATCAATGTGTAAACTAACTGCAGCTGCAAGATGGGGGAAAAAAGCAAAAATCGATTATGATGACATGGGGCGACCATTATACAATGCAAATAGAAAGACACTGCAATCGTACATTGGCTCTGTTGCTAGAACCATGGTGCCAATCAATATAAAGTCTTGGCCTACTGTTCCAGAAAATATAAAGCAAAAATTATGGGAAGAGATCTCGGTAAGATTAACATTCTTATTCATGCTCAACTTCTTTTTTAATAATAATACTTACTAATATTTTGTGTTGCAGAATGCGTTTGAATTAGCACCACAAAGTAAGGCTGATGTGATGAGTTCAGCAGCACAAAAGTGGCGAGATTTCAAAAATAAACTGACTAGTAGGTTTGTTTGGCCAAACAAAGGTAATCTCGACAAATTGAGTTCTCCACCAAGTCAGTATCAAATCCCAAATGCAATTTGTAAAGCATTTGTCGATGAGAGACTTCATCCCTCATGGGAGGTACTTCATGACATTGTCATATTTCTATTTAGAATTATTTAATTTTATATTTAACTCAAGAATATAATGATGCATGTAGGCTATTCATGATAAGCAAAAAGAACGAACAATGCATTATAAATATCATCACAGACTGTCTCGCAAGGGTTACATCGCATAGAGGCTGAATTGGTAGATATGACCCATTTTATTGCCATTTACAACAAGGACTTTATGTATTAAACTGATTGATTTTGGAATTGTAGCGGGAGAAAAAATTAATGCTGAAAATGAGAAGTTGATAGATCGATGCTTTGGCGTAAAGCCCGTGAGGACAAATCTGGCACGTAACAAACATGGAGATAGCAGAGTAATTGAAAAAAATTGTAAATGTTTAGTCTTACCTAATTTCATATTGCATAGCCAAATAAAATTTGAGTTTTTGGATTGATTTGTTGTATCCCTTATTGTAGGATGATTTGATGGAAAAGAAGGTCAAAGGAGAGTTCAAACCTTCTGGAATGAATAATGTGTTAACCA
>JAGFNQ010001198.1:25862-123667 GCA_024364735.1 Boesenbergia rotunda | reverse complement strand
ACCGATTGGTCAAATTGACCGGACTTAGGTATATTATCTGTTAGAGTGTGATGACCCGAATTCAGTTTAATCCGTTAATTTTATTATTAGATATTTTCTTATTAATATGTTAATTAACAGATTTTTTATAAATCTTTTAATTAACAATTTCGTTATTAATTTTTCTTTTGACTAAGTATTCTGAGGTCTCTATAAATTATGTATCTCATGGACAAGTTTCTTCAATCAATGAAGAAAGTTAATTTGTTACCTCTCCTTTCTTTCTCTCTACCTCTCTTTTCTCTCTACTTCTCTTTACTTTATCAGAGCTGTCGACTTTGTATTTCATCGTTCATAGTGATTTTTCCTCCTCTGCCCGTGATTTTTTCCCATGAAGGATTTTCTACGTAAATCTGGTGTGTTCTCTATTGTTCTTGTTGTCATTTTTCGTACTAATCTCGTTTTCAAGTGGTATCAGAGCCAAGTTGGTTTTGATTTTGTGGATTTCAATCGGGATTAATGACAACGGTAAACATGAAGTATGATATTCCGCTTTTGGATCGCAACACCAGGTTTACGTTGTGGCAAGTTAAGATGCGAGCGGTGCTAGCACATCTGGACTTGGACGATGCACTGTTCGGGATAGACAATATGCCCTCAACATGGACAAAGGAGGAAAAGGAACGTAAGGATCGAAAAACCCTATCTCAGATCTACCTTTACCTATCGAATGAGTTTTACAGAATGCTTTGAAGGAGAAATCCGCTATTGCACTATGTCTAAAATTGGAGCAGTTGTGCATGACAGAGAAGTCTGGTGAGGCTGATGTTGTCGAAAATCACAATAATGGTGAACTTCTCGCTGCCTCTGATACTGATTTGAAGCAAAGTGAGGAATGGATTCTTGATTCTAGCTGTATGTTTCATATGTGTCCCAACCAAGACTGGTTTTCAACATATGAAACGGTTTCGAGTGGTGCCATTTTGATGGGCAATAATGCATCCTGCAGAATCACTGGTATTGGTACGGTCAGAAGTAAGATGTTTGATGGTGCCATTCGGACACTTGGTGATGTGAGGCACACCCCTGATTTGAAGAGAAATCTGATCTCTTTGAGTATTCTTGATTCTAAAGGGTACAAGTACACTGGTGAAGGTGAAGCTGTGAAGATCAGTAAAAAGTCTCTTGTTGTGATGAAGGGACTAAGGAGAACCGCCGGTTTATATGTTCTGCAGGGATCCAGAGTAATAGGTGATGTTGCCGTCGCAAGACCGTCTATGTCTGATTCTGATGTTACAAGACTTTGGCGTATGCGTTTGGGTCATATGAGTGAAAATGACATGGTTGAATTGAGCAAGAGAGGACTCCTTGATGGTCAAAGTATTACAAATCTAAAGTTCTGCGAGCACTGTGTTTTTGGCAAGCAGAAAAGAGTCAAGTTCTTAGTTGGCATTCATAACACAAAGGGTATGCTAGATTACACTCACTCTGATTTGTGGGGTCCTTCTAGAGTACCATCTAAAGGTGGTGCACTCTATATGTTGACTATTATTGATGATTTCTCAAGAAAAGTTTGGGCATTCTTTTTAAGACATAAGAGTAATGTTTTTACTACCTTTAAGGAGTGGAAGGTCATGATTGAGAAGCAGACAGGGTGGCAATTAAAACATCTTCGAACTGATAACAGATTGGAGTTTTGTTCTGATGAGTTTAATACCTTATGCAGAGTTGAAGGTATTGTGAGTCATCACACAGTTCGATATACTCCTCAACAGAATGGTGTTGCAGAGAGAATGAATAGGACTTTGATGAAGAAGGTGCGTTGTATGCTTCTTAATGCTGGGCTACCGAAGTTTTTCTGGGTAGAAGCCGCTGCGTATGCCTATTATCTTGTAAATCGCTCTCCATCAATTGCTATTGAAAGGAAAACTCCACAAGAGGTATGGTTTGGTACTCCTACTAGTTATTCTGATTTGAGAATTTTTGGATGTCCTGCGTATGCTCATGTTGATAATGGGAAGTTGGAGTCTCGTTCGGTGAAGTGCATATTTATATGCTTTAGATAAGGAGTGAAGGGATACAAACTTTGGTGTCCAGAGACCGGAAAAGTCATCATCAGTAGAGATGTTATCTTTGATGAGACTAGCATGCTTCAGGGGTCTCCATCTAAAACTCTTTCTGAGGAAGATAAGTAGAATACAAGCACACAGGTGGAGATTGAGATTGGGTCGATATCTACAGAGACTACTCCAGAGCCTATTTTAGATGTTGTGGATGGAATGAGCTCATCACAAGCACCTTCACAATATTCCATTGCTAAAGATAAGTCTCGGAGAGAAATTAGACGCCCTCAGAGATATGCAGAGGCTGATTTGGTCGCTTATGCTTTAAACGTGGCTGAGGAGATTGATTCCGGTGAAGAACCTGAGACGTATTCAGAAGCAATTAGCTGCGATAATTCTGGTAAGCGGATAATTGCTATGTAGGAGGAGATAGAGTCACTTGGTAAGAACGACACATGAGACTTGGTGAAATTATCTAAGGGTAAGAAAGTTGTTCGCTGCAAGTGGGTATTTAAAAGAAAGGAGGGAATACCGGAAGCTAAAGAAGCCAGGTACAAAGCCAGACTAGTTGTTAAAGACTTCAGTTAGATTCCAGGAGTAGACTTCACTGATGTATTTTCCCTAGTTGTAAAACATAGTATGATTCGAGCCTTCCTTGGTATTGTGGCTATGCATGACTTAGAGTTGCAGCAGCTGGATGTGAAGACAACATTCTTACATGGGGTACTTGAGGAAGACATCTATATGCAACAACCAGAAGGTTTTGAAGTCTCAGGAAAAGAGAATTATGTATGCTTGCTGAAAAAGTCCCTTTATGGTTTGAAGCAGTCACCTAGACAATGGTATAAAAGGTTTGATTCGTTTATGATCACTCATGATTTCAGAAGAAGCAACCATGACAGTTGTGCCTACTTTAAGAAGACTGATGATGGATCATTTGTTTATCTGCTCTTATATGTTGATGATATATTGATTGCGACCAATAATAAGGAAAAGATAAGAAAGGTCAAAGCCCAACTAAGTAAAGAATTCGAGATGAAAGATTTGGGAGCTGCAAAGAAAATACTTGGGATGGAGATTCTGAGAGACATAAAGGTAGGTAAATTATACATAAGTCAAAAAGGGCATATTGAGAAAGTACTTCATCAGTTTAACATGCATTCTGCCAAGTCTGTTAGTACTCCGTTAGCTGCACACTTTAGACTTTCAGCTGATTTATGCCCGCAGTCAGATGATGAGGTTGATTATATGTCATGGGTTCGATATTCTAGTGCAGTGGGATCTCTCATGTATGCTATGGTTTGTACATGCCCAGATTTATCACATGTAGTGAGTACAATTAGTAGATACATGGCAAATCCTGGTAAAGAG
The DNA here is from genome assembly GCA_024364735.1 of Boesenbergia rotunda. Taxonomy (NCBI): domain Eukaryota; kingdom Viridiplantae; phylum Streptophyta; class Magnoliopsida; order Zingiberales; family Zingiberaceae; genus Boesenbergia; species Boesenbergia rotunda. The sequence continues at coordinate 120,254 of JAGFNQ010001198.1, read as the reverse complement.
CATTGGACGACATTTCAGTGGATTTTCAGATACTTACGAGGGACTTCTGATATTTGTTTGCATTTTGCGAGTAATAGAGATGCAATTATTGGATATGTTGATTCTGACTTTGCAGGTGATCTTCATAAAAGAAGATCACTTACGGGGTACGTGTTCACTGTTGGTGGTTGTGTTATCAGTTGGAAAGCTACTTTGCAGAATACAGTTGCATTGCCCATTACAGAGGATGAATATATGACTATTACGGAAGCTTGTAAGGAAGTTATTTGGTTGAAAGGACTCTTCAATGAGCTTAGCGAAGACTTGCAGATTACTACAGTCTTTTGTGATAGTCAGAGTGTCATTTTCCTCACGAAGGATCAGATCTTTCATGAGAGGATAAAGCACATTGATGTGAGGTATCATTTTATACGTGATGTTATTGCTCGTTGTGATATTATTGTCAGGAAGGTCAGTACTCATGATAATCCTGCTGATATGATGACTAAGTCACTCCCAATAGCCAAGTTTAAGCATTGCTTAGACTTGGTTGGTGTTAGATGCTAAGATTTGCCTGTGGGGCTTTTGTGGAAGAGATGGAGAATATTTTTTTTGAAGATTTGTGGAATTCGCGTAAAGGTGGAGATTGCTAGAGTTTGGTGACCCGAATTCAGTTTAATCCATTAATTTATTATTAGATATTTTCTTATTAATATGTTAATTAATATATTCTTTATAAATATGTTAATTAACAGTTTCGTTATTAATTTTTTCTTTTGACTAAGTATCCTAAGGTCTCTATAAATTGTGTATCTCATGGACAAGTTTCATCAATCAATGAAGAAAGTTAATTTGTTACCTCTTCTTTTTTCTCTCTACCTCTCTTTTCTCTCTACTTCTCTTTACTTTATCAGAGCCGTCGACTTTGTATTTCAGCGTTTATAGTGATTTTTCCTCCTCTGCCCATGATTTTTTCTCGTGAAGGGTTTTCCACGTAAATCTGGTGTGTTCTCTATTGTTCTTGTTATCGTTTTTGTACTAATCTCGTTTTCATTATCAAATATCGAAATCCTAGAGGTTGATTGCACCAACATTATGTAGTTAGTTTAAAGCTTTATGTAGTTGGTAAGTCCAATTGTATGGAGGTCTTTCTCAAGACTCACAAGAAGAAGGATGATACATTTGTCGATTCTCGATCCCAAGTCATACAAGTAAGATTATTAATTTTATTACATTTAATCATTTCTATCTTGATTAATATTAGTAATTATGATCAAATTGAATATTAATCATATTATATTTTTCAACACAAGAATAAATCATAAATAGAGTAGCTCAGGTATCTCAGCCACCATCACGGGAGGAGTCACAGTCTTTATCTACCAATATGCTAAATGAGATTTATTATGATGTTGTCAGTGGATGAATAAAAACTCCATCCTCTACAGTCTTGGCTCCCAGGCCAAGATTGTATTTGATCGTCTAAGGATTCCTAGGGGTTTTGATAGTTCCTCCTCTTATTCTATTGTGGTGCAGTCTTTAAGACAAGAAAAATCAAGAACTACGCACTCAGATTGTATTGATGAATTAGAGGGTAGATCATTGGATGGTCACTGAGGAGGACTGTTGAGGAGCAGAGGAGAGCCACCATGGATCAGAGGAGAGCTACCGAGGATCAATGGAGAGCCAAGGACTATCGGAGGAGAACCAAGGACTATCAGAGGAGAGCAATTGATCATGAATCTCTCATGGCCCATATGCGAGCGGTCATAACTAATTTCACCCCGACACAACTTGATTTTGATTCATAGGAGACTCAAAACCCATCAGATCGTCTTGATTATTTTTTTTGAAGTTTGTTCAATTGTAACTTAGTTTTATATTCATCATACATAAACCATACAAAACATTTTTATTCTATTTTTATATTCTAAATGTTTATTTCTAAATATTGTATTATTATATGTTTTAGGATTCTGTATTGATATCTTCTTCTTCTTCAACTAGTATTCTATTTAGGTATCTTTTTTATTATATGTAAAATTAGTTATATAATCCATGCAAATTTTTTAATTCTATGTATGTTACAAATTTTTAATTATACATCATTTTGATCATAATCTTTCGTATTTGACTTTCTACCGGATTTTGCATTACTATTTTGTAGATAGATATATGTATTATTTAGAGTGGTTTTCAATCATGGTATATATTTAGATATTTTAGTATGGATATTTGGATTTACATACTTTAGTTTGTATGTGTGTTTGGATTTATATGGATATTTGAATAATTTAGTTTATTTGTATGTTTGTGTTTGTGATTGTTTAGATGAATTGTATTTGGTGTCCAAATATGTTTATATTGCCATCGATTGTGTTAGTGTTTGTGTATGTATATCATCGTCTATGATGATTTTATATAGATATGTAAATTATAAATAGGGTACATTATCAATACAAATGTTCCCTTACAATTTTTTTGAATGTCGGCGGAATACTAATGGAATAATGATTCCGTCGGAAAATATCGAAAATATGGGGAGAAATGCACGGTCGAGATCACCAATGGAACAGATTACCCACGGAATTCATTGTTCCGTCGGAGATTACTGATGGAAACCCTTGTTTCCGTAAGTAATTTCCAACAGAATAGTAAGTTTCGTTGGTAAAATGACTACTCGGAAACACTATTTTGATAATCAAACATCGACTGAATATGTCTTTCGTCGGTATAATTATCAACGAAAATAACTTTCCATCGATATAATTATCAATATAAATTGTGTTTATGTTAGTAAATTATCTCTGATGCAATTTATCCCTCGTATTTTTTTGATAAATTAATACACCGAGGGGATATTTCCATCGGTAATGTTGATTTTTTTAGTGAATGTGAATGTTAAGAGAGTAGATTGAATCAATATTGTATCAGCTATAGTTTCGTAGCTATTATAACATAAATCCGTATTGTAACAATGTAATTTTATATTTGCTATAATATGAAGGGAAATTTTCATAAACTCCCCATCCTCAAATTCATCTATGCATGCAGTCCCCACTCAAGTTTTTCTTTGCATGCAGTCCCTGATGGGATTGACAAGATAGTTTGGTGAGTATTATTTGAAGAAAGTTCAGTTTAAAAGTTAGAAATTTGAGTATATAAGGTTGCATCCACCACATCAAGAAACTGTGTACTTAATTTTCACTCTTTTATACTCAAGTTTCACTGATGTATATTCAATTTTTACTCTTTTATACTCAATCCATTAGGGAGTGAATCTAAAAAAAATCTCAAATGGGGACTATATGCAAAGAACAAATGAGGATTAAGAAATTTTTTATAATTTACCGTAATATTAATATGAATCTGTATTGTACAATTTTGTAATTGTTATAACAGTATGAATTCACATGGTATATAATTATGAAATCGTAATTTTTATTATATAATTATTTTTTAGTAAATTAAATATATATTATAATAATTATGAAATCGACAATTCATATATAATAATAATAATAATAATAATAATAATAATAAATTACATCATTATAATTGTGCACCATCTGTTCATATTTAAATGGAAAATAACAATATTGTATAATATTAAAAAATAATTAAATAATTATACCTGAATGAACAGTATGAGATGGTGTCCTTTTATTAAAAAAATTAAAATGAAACGTCTGTTATGATTATAAAAAATGTCTTTTGCCTCGTACTCTGTTAGCTTCCTTCTGTAGGGTGGAATCGCCCTACCCCGTCAGTTATCTTCTGTCTGTCTGTGTCTGGGATCCATGTAAATCTGACCATGTGAAAAAAAAAGTCTCATCATTAATGACCATTAATGTCCATCACGATGAGCTCTGTTTGCATGTAGGTTCATGCATGTACCATATGCATTTCCGCATCAATATGAAAAACAATCATCTGTCATGTCAAGGAGGTATTGCTCCTTTGGAACGTAACTAGTACAGGATACTCATTTCCTCGATAATTTAGAACCACATAATTAAATTTTATAATATGAAAATATATATTTTAACTTTATATTTATTAAAATATATAATTAATTTTTATTGTGTCATTATCAGCACTTATTTGCTTGCTGTTGAGATCGTGCCGTAATGATTATGAACAAATTAAAAACAAGAATGGAAGATTTTAAGATGATTCGCCAATCAGCAAAGCCATAGTAAGAATTCATGCCCCCGAAATTATGGTGCAGTAATAAAGTCGTTAATAGTTAACTCATATATTTTCGGTTCGATCCCCAGCTACGGCGTATTTTGCAAGAATTTTTCCTCCAAATAGGGCGCGAACCCTGAGACGCTGGGCTTTTAGACTACCCCCGCGAGCGCTTCCCGATTTACCCTGGTGACAGGTGGGAAACTTCCGTGGGGCCGGACCGGTCACCCCAAGTTCAATTTGTCTGCTACCTGGTTCATCATTTTTTTTCATAGTAAGAATTCATTCTCGATTACGGTAGGATGATTAATTACTATTTTAAATATTTACGAGTCGATATCTAATTACGATATATTTTATAAAAAAATTTCTTTCAAATTAGATACGAATCTTGAGACGCTTGGTTTCTATATCGTCCACCGCGAGCGCTTCCCAATTTACTCTAGTGATCGTTATATAGGAAACTTCCATGGGACCGAATCGATCGTCCCAGATTCGTTTACTACCTGATCCAACATAATAAGAATTGGGAAAATTTGAGAAAACTCTCCAATATCAAATTGGGATTTGCATGCACTTCCCAATCGAAAATTTCTTTGCATGTACTCCCTAATGAGATTGACAAGACAATTTTGTGTGTTATTTTTTTATCAGTATAAAAAAGTAAAAATTCAGTATAAATTGTAAAAATTTGAGTATAAATTGTTTGAGATTGAGTATTAATTTAAGAAATTTGAGTATTATTTGAAAAAATTTGAGTATACATTATTTCAGTATATAGTAAAAATTTCAGTATACATTATCAAAATTTAAATATGAATTGATTTAGATTAAGTATTATTTAAAAAAAAATTGAGTATAAAATTTAGAAATTTGAGTATGTGAGGGTGCATCCATCACATCAAGATTTTCACATGAGGTCACCGAAATTTTATACTCAAATTTCTTAAATTAGTACTCAATCTCAAACAATGTATACTCAAATCTTTATAATATATATTGAGTTTTCACTCTTTTATACTCACCATATCAAGATTTTCACATGAGGGGGTCACCGAAATATTGTATTTAAATTTCTTAAATTAGTACTTAATCTCAAACAATTTATACTCAAATCTTTATAATGTATATTGAGTTTTCACTCTTTTATACTTAATCCATCAGGGAGTGAATGCAAAGAATTTATCAAGTGGGGAGTGCATGCAAAGGCCAGTTTAAGATTGTGGAGTTTTATCCAATAAACCGATAAGAATTCTTCACTAGAATTATTAATAAGGGTTATATACATTATATTTATGCAATCTTAGTCATATAAGGACATTACGACGTAAGTGATCAATGATTAGTCATCTTAAGAGTTTTCAACAGTTAAGTGATCAATGATTAGTCCTCTTATAAGAGTTGAACTAACCCTCTTTATATATATATATATATATTATATATATATATATATATATATATATATATATATATATATATATATATATATATATCAGAGTTTTCCCTTATTTACATACAAATCTACATACTACACATGTTCAATAATTGTTCTTCAATTACAAAAAGTGTAAATTTTCTGAAATAATAGTTGATCCACATACCTACCTCTTTGAATTACATACAAATCTACATACTTCACATGTTCAACAATTGATCTTCAATTACAAAAAGTATACATTATCTAAGCAATAATTGATTTTCAATTATAACATAAGCAAACTGGTCAAATAAGTTCCCTAGTATGTTAATGTTGTAAGAAAAATTTTGCCATACCACCTACCTCTTTGAATTGTCTCATCTTACTTCTTATATTAGATTTTACAATTTGAAATTCCATGAATGTTACATTTTGAAGTACATGTAGTTTTTTTTAAACTTTTATTTATTTACTTTAATTTCTTCAGATTTTGACCTCTTTATTTGGAGATTTTACTATACTGAAATGGATAAATCCTGGATATACTTGGATAGAAGGTCTAAACAATATGAGGAGGGTGTGGAACAGTTCATTAGATTTTGTTTAGGGAATCCCAATATTGACCCCAATGATATTTATTGTCCTTGTTGCAAATGTATCAATCTTAAAAAAGGATCAGTTAAGTCCATTTCTGAGCATCTTTATTTCCATGATTTTAGTCAAAATTATGTGAATTGGATTTGACATGGTGAGCCGACCAAAGATGATAATGTAAAAAGGAGCGTCAACCAGGAGCCAATTGATAATTATTATGACAACTTTGAAACTGCTCATATGTGTGAGGCTGTGTATGATAACTATACAGAAAATCCTGAAATGCTTATGAAATTTTTGGAGGAATCAGAAAAGCCATTGTACAAGGGATGTCAATGTTATACAAAGTTGAGTGCACTTGTAAAATTGTATAATACCAAAGCAAGACATGGAATGAGTGATGCTCTATTTTCAGATCTTCTATTGGATTTTGGGGATATGCTGCCAAATAATCACAATCTACCATCCACAATGTATGAAGCAAAAAAGACGTTGAGTTGTTTAGCATTGACTCATGAAAAGATTCATGCTTGTTCTAATGATTGCATTCTATATAGGAAGCAATAAAAAGACTGCGTCTGCTGCCCTAAATGTGGCTTGTCACGATGGAAGCTAACCAAGAACAAGGTTGAGAAGAAAGGTGTTCCTGCTAAGGTGGTTTGGTATTTCCCTCCCATTCCAAGATTTAAGCGCATGTTTAAATCTTTAGAGACTTCAAGAAATTTAACATGGCATGCAGATACTAAAAGAGTTGTTGGTCAGTTACGTCATCCAGTTGATTCACCATCATGGAAGTTAGTGGATCATATGTGGCCCGACTTCGAAAGTGAGCCTAGAAATCTTCGCCTAGCACTTGCAGCTGATGGAATTAATCCTTTTAGCAACCTTAGTAGTCGGTACAGCTGTTGGCCAATCATGTTGGTCAACTATAATCTGCCTCCAAACATGTGCATGAAAAGGAAATTCATCATGCTAACTATGCTCATTTCAGGTCCAAAGCAGCCTGGAAACGATATAGATGTCTATTTGGAGGTACTAGTTGAAGATTTACAACGATTGTGGGAAGGAGTTGATGGAGTCTATGATGCTTATCGAAAGCAGTTCTTTACTCTTAAAGCAGTCTTATTATGGACCATCAATGATTTTCCTGCCTACGGTAACCTTAGTGGATGTACTACACATGGTTACTATGCATGCCCAATTTGCGGAGAAGATACTTATGCAAAGCACTTGGAAAATGGGAAGAAAATGTCATTTGCTGGCCATAGACGATTCCTTTCACGGTTTCATCCCTATCGGAGGCAAATGAAGGAGTTTAATGGCATGGAGGAACTTGGAGAAGCAGCTAGACCATTATCCGGGATTAAGTTGTGTGACAAACTATCTAACATAAGGTGTGAGTTTGGAAAGAAGATAAGTGTAAGAGGGAATAAAAAAATCCCAAGGATAATAAGTTGGAAGTCAGTATAGATGAAAAAGATTTTGATGCAACAAATTTCAGAAAATGTTGGAAGAAGAAGTCAATATTTTTTAATATTCCTTACTGGAAACACCTGCATGTTAGGCATTGTCTCGATGTTATGCACATCGAGAAAAATGTCTTCGAATCCCTCATTAATACTTTAATGAATGTTAAAGGAAAAACCAAGGATAATGTGGCAGCTAGGTTGGACATGGTTGAGATGGGAATTAGGCCAGAATTAACACCTATAGTTGGGGAGAAGAGAACATATCTTCCTCTAGCTGCGTGCTCATTCACAAAAAAGAAAAGTTACAAGTGTGCAAGTCATTAAAGGATATAAAAGTTCCGGAAGGCTTCTCCTCGAACATCAACAATATTGTGTGCATGGATCAGCTTAAGTTGACTTGCTTAAAATCTCATGATTGTCATGTTTTAATGCAGTATTTCCTGCCAATAGTCATACGTGATGCCTTGCCAAAACATGTTAGATATGCCATCATAAGATTATGCTTCTTCTTCAAAGATATTTGTTGCAAGATTGTAGATGTAGCCAAGTTAGATAAGCTACAATCTGACTTGGTTGTTACACTCTGCTTATTGGAGCAATATTTTCCCCCGTCTTTCTTCGATGTCATGCTTCACTTAACAGTCCATCTTGTTCGAGAAGTTCGATTATGTGGACCAGTTTACTTTAGATGGATGTATCCTTTTGAAAGATGCATGAAGGTGCTTAAGAGTTATGTAGGCAGTCGAAAACATCCTGAAGGTTGTATTGTTCAGAGATATTTAGCAGAAGAAACAATAGAGTTTTGTTCAGAATATCTCAATGGCGTTGATCCTGTTGGGTCCCTCAATCAATTCGACACCCCAAAGAAAATGTTTCTGGCTTTTCAGCATTCAGTGCACCACTTATAGTGCAACAAGTTGATCTTCAACAAGCACATTTGACTGTGCTAGAAAATACGGAAGAAGTATCTCCCTATATAATGTGAGTGTATTGTATTAATTTTTAAATTCCGCATATGTAGTTCAAATTATCTACTGTCTGACACATTTATATATAAATAATTCTACAGTGAACATAAAAACTTTTTGAAATCAATGTTTCCCAAAAAAGAGAATGATGAAAGGTGGATACAAGATGCTCACAACAAGAGATTTATTGATTGGTTTCGTTCAAAGGTAGATACTAGATGCATCGTCTTTTTTATCCATTTATGGTGAACAAGTTATAGATACTATTTTAACCACCCTATTCAAATTGAATACATGTCAGGTGGCTGCTGAAATTGACAGTTGTAATGGTGGAACGACATCGACATTAACATGGTTGGCCCATGGACCGCGTGTTCAAGTCCTTAAGTATAATAGTTATGTGATAAATGGCAATTTATATCAAACAAAGGCACGGGATGCTGAAAGAGTTTGCCAAAACAGTGGGGTTTCTCTAGTTGCCAACACCATGCTCGTTTGTAGTGCCAAAGATAAGAATCCCTTGCTAGCTGATGTGTGTTTCTATGGAGTGATTGAAGAAATATGGGAATTAGACTATCATCAATTTCATGTTCCTCTTTTCAAGTGTGCATGGGTTGCAAATGATAAAGGAATAATCAACAATGATGCATGTGGCTTCACCTTGGTCAATCTGAACAAACGTGGGCATAAGAATGACGAATTTGTGCTTGCAAGTCAAGTCAACCAAGTCTTTTATATTGATGACCCATTAAAAAAGGAGTGGTCAATTGTTCTCCCGGTTCCAAATAGATGTTATGAGGGAGAGGACGATGATTGGAGCAGTATTCCTGATTCTCGACCAATTGATGATGTTGATATTCATTGTATTCCTGCTCATCAAAGATACTTTAGATCGGAAAATGATGGGGTCTGGGTCACGAAAAAGAAAAAATGATGTTATGCATTTTTATGTTATGAACAAGATGGTCCTTTAACTCTAGCTTAAGATTATGTTATGCATCTTTAAGTGTGCTGGAACTGATCTGTTACCTTCAATAAACATAGCTATTTTATTGTTTGCTATATGGTGTTATTAATAGATTCTTGTTAGGATTTCAGGCATAACTGTAAAAGCATTTCTTAATAGCTATTTTATTGTTTGCCTCATCATATCCTTGTTGATTACTATTTTATGTTTATGTTATTGTTATTATACAGATTTTAACAATGGTTTTATTTATGTTCTTATACAGTCAAAACTCGATGGGTCGTAACAAGCAGAAAACAAAAGTGGTAGTTGAGGAGTTACATGGAGTAGTTGATGCGGAGCTGCATGGAGTTACTGATGAAGAAGATCGTTCTATAGATGTGCAGAAGAACAAGAGAGGTCCTACATCAATGTGTAAACTAACTGCAGCTGCAAGATGGGGGAAAAAAGCAAAAATCGATTATGATGACATGGGGCGACCATTATACAATGCAAATGGAAAGGCACTGCAATCGTACATTGGCTCTGTTGCTAGAACCATGGTGCCAATCAATATAAAGTCTTGGCCTACTGTTCCAGAAAATATAAAGCAAAAATTGTGGGAAGAGATCTCGGTAAGATTAACATTCTTATTCATGCTCAACTTCTTTATTAATAATAATACTTACTAATATTTTGTGTTGCAGAATGTGTTTGAATTAGCACCACAAAGTAAGGCTGATGTGATGAGTTCAGCAGCACAAAAGTGGCGAGATTTCAAAAATAAACTGACTAGTAGGTTTGTTTGGCCAAACAAAGGTAATCTCGACAAATTGAGTTCTCCACCAAGTCAGTATCAAATCCCAAATGCAATTTGGAAAGCATTTGTCGATGAGAGACTTCATCCCTCATGGGAGGTACTTCATGACATTGTCATATTTCTATTAAGAATTATTTAATTTTATATTTAACTCAAGAATATAATGAAGCATGTATGCTATTCATGATAAGCAAAAAGAACGAACAATGCATTATAAATATCATCACAGACTGTCTCGCAAGGGTTACATCGGCTTAGAGGCTGAATTGGTAAGATATGACCCATTTTATTTGCCATTTACAACAAGGACTTTATGTTATTAAACTGATCGATTTTGGAATTGTAGCGGGAGATAAAATTAATTGCTGAAAATGAGGAAGTTGATAGATCGATGCTTTGGCGTAAAGCCCGTGAGGACAAATCTGGCAATGTAACAAACATGGAGATAGCTGGAGTCATTGAAAAATCTGTAAATGTTTAATTTTATCTAATTTTCATATTGCATAGCCAAATAAAATTTGAATTTTTGGATTGATTTGTTGTATCCCTTATTGTAGGATGATTTGATGGAAAAGAAGGTCAAAGGAGAGTTCAAACCTTCTGGAATGAATGATGTGTTAACCACTGCCTTAGGAAATCTGGAACACTATGGACGAGTTAGAGGTGTTGGAGGAAGCGTCAAACCCCAACTATACTTTAAAACTCCAAGAAGGATTAGGGAATCTATTCCAAAGGATTCAACTGACAACTTCAAAGAACAATCAGAGGAGAATAAGATCGTGAAGGATAAACTTGAGAAATTGAAGGCTCAACTTGCTCAAGTCATTAATGATCAAACTTGTGAAGCTGTGATATCGAACAAGTCCTCACACATGAACGATCCAAAATGCACCGAAGATGTGGAGGTTTATGAAAGTCGCACTTCAAACTTGGAGGTTCTATATTTCTCTATATTATGTCTAATTGATTCTTTTTTTTTCAATTTCAAATATTTGTTATCAATCTCTTATTGTTCTTAAAGGGGGAAAAATGTAGTTTGGTTGTGAAACAACGTGAAATGTGGTAGTGTATGACACAATACTATCAGAAGGAGGCCCAAATATAATGATTCATCATGTTTCACTTGGGGAAGGGAACTTCAAGGTATCTGTTGATGTTGTCTAAGATGAAGGAGCAGGAGCTTCTAATCCCAATTAAGTCTGGACCAACAATCGTCAATGATGCTGTCGGAACAATTGTTGCTTGGCCTAAAGAGTTGGTAATTTTACCAACAATGAAGGTAGGCTTTTAGTTTTCACAAAGAGTTGGTATTTTACAATTATCACTTGATTTTGTTTTGAATACTCATATGAATATTTTAAAATATTGTAGAAGAATGTGAAACCTCAATCGTTTTCTCTTTCGGATGTTCATGGTCATCAAGCCAAGTACAAGGAAATTGAAAAAACATTACCGATGGCATGCAAATTTATCTACTCGTATGCTATCAGATTAATGCCTGAAGACGAGAGCATACACATAGAATTTGATGAAGGTATATTTGAACATCCTAAAAGTGTATGGTTGCTAAGAAAAGATATATTGCGCTTTATGGAGATGAAAGAGATAGGCGCCAGACAAATTTTGGTTTACATGGGGTATGTTATGTCTTATATATAGTATTTGTTCACATGCTTACCTTTGTTCACATGGTTTTGCTTTAGTTTACCTATGGATTTTTTTTAGTTTGAAGCACTAGTTTACCTATGAATTTTTTTAGTCAATATGCTTATCGTAATATGGGCTCTGTTAGTTTTTTGCTTATCGTAATAACATATAGTAATATGCTTTTTTACTATCATATTTTTTAGTATATGCTTTACTATACTATACATAGATAAAGCATATTGTAATATGCTTTTGCTTTCCTTTGTTCTCTGTTGGTTTCTGTTCGTTTCTCTGTTGGTTTAAGTTAGTTCAACAAATCTAACCATTTGCTTCATTTGAAGGTCACGAACTAGTTTAAGTTAGTGCAACTAGTTAGTTATTATATATGATCATTCGAAGACATATAACTTGAACTGCTTTACCGAATTTGTTCATTTGACTGGCCTCTATTTGCTTCATTTGAAGGTCACGAATTTGTTCACCGATGGCATGCTTGAAGGTAACTTGAACTGCTATTTTTAGTGCTTTATCGATGACATGCTTGAAACTGCTTTACCTTAAGTTAGTGTTTTAAGTTAGTGCTTTACCTTAAGTTACTGCTTTAACTTAAGTTAGGTCATGAATTTTTTTTAGTGCTTTACCTTAATTTGTTCACGAATTCGTTTCTCTGTTGGTTTAAGTTGTGCTTTACCGATGGCATCTTTTGGTTGCTTGAAATGCTATTTTAGTGCCTCTTTTAGTGGTCTCTTTTAGGCTGCGTTTGGTAGGGGTAATCCATCCTGTAATGTAATCAAGATTACATTACAAGTTCGATTCCTTTGTTTGGAATAATTTTAAAATTATAATGTAATGGAATCTCGATTACAAAAGTGTCTTAAGATTTGTAATCTCGATTACAAAACTAAAACGATGTAATCCGATTACATTACAGCTTGTAAAGTCGTCGGTCGGGCGACGTCGGTCGCCGGCCGTCAGTCGCTAACCAGGGTTGTCGGTCGTCGTTGTTGGTCGTTAGCTGCCAATCTTTGATTATATTACAGAATGAATTATCCTTCACCAAACGCAGCCTATAGTTATCAAAGATTACATAAAACTCGTTACCAAACATAGTAATGTAATCTTGATTACATAACATTACATTATAAACTTGATTATATTACAGACTCGATTACATTACCCCTTACCAAACGCAGCCTTAGTTGCTTGAACCTTAATATCAAGATCTCATATTATATTCCTAATTTGACTGGCCTCTTTTAGTTGCTTGAAACTTCTTGAAACTGCTATTTTTAGTGCTTTACCGATAACATGCTTGAAACTTCTTTACCGATGGTTTGTATGCATACTCCAGAAGCTTTAAATATTTCTCTGTTGTATGTATGTAATACTTCTCTGCTGTACTCTATGGCTAGCTACTGTATATGTGTTTCTTCACTCTTTTGTAGAGTATTTGTTGGGTAGCTTTAAATATTATGTAAAATATTTAATAATTGGCTTTTGAGTGCAGTTATCTTTTCAAATATTTAAAGAAAGAAAATAGGGCAGAGTATGTTTCATTTGTGGATCCCAATCACATACCTACACGCAGAGTGAACGAATATGATAGTAAATTGTCACAACATATTGCTGCTCAATTAGAAGTATCGAATAGATATAACATATGCTCAATCCCATATAACACCGGATAAGATTTTAATTATTTATCAATTCCTACTATATATTGTTAATGCTATATTGTCATTTATGAGGTACCATTGATTCTACTTTTGGCTATTTTTTATGAGCTTAGCAACTTATTACTTTTTAGTGACTTCATTTGTCATTTATGCAGGTACCATTGGATTCTGACTATAATTAATGAAGATAAAAATATGATATATTTATTGGACTCTTTAAGTAATAGGAATCAAGATCATGCGTGGCAAATAATTGTGACCAAGTAGGTAGTAGATTATGTTGTTTGTAAATACATTCAATTCATTAGATGTTCAAAAATAACTTTCTAATTTTTACAATGCAGTGGAGTCATGATATACAATGCCTCAAGGCGTATTTCAAAAGGGCCAGGTTTTAAACAATTGACGGTATATATCATGACTACGTATTTAAGCATTAGTTGATAATTCTTATTGTTATGATTGTGACTAATTGCATTACACTTTCAATTTCATTAGGGCAATCTAAAACAAAATGGTGGTGTTGAATGTGGGGTATATGAAAGAGATAGTCATGGATGAAGATTTACAATTGGAGAGGAAGGTAAATCTTTTTATGAACTATATTCTTTATGAAATATTTAGTCATTTTGTATTGACCCTCACACTTCTATTAATGGTTTAGTTTGCAGCCTCAAAAAATAAACAGTATTACAATCAATCTCAGTATGATGAAGTCAGAAGCGAATGAAGTGAATTTGTCTACTTTTATGTGGGTGCCTAAGTGTAGGTTGTGAAAAAAAAATTTGATTGTATTTTGAGATTTATGAATACAACAGATTTTGGGTGAAGTTGGTTAATGTTTTTTATGAATACACTTTTGAGTTGTAAGAAATAGATATTTCTGATATATATATATATATATATATATATATATTTGTTTAATTTTGATGGTGAAAAATATTGTGTTGTAGTAATTCAAATAGATATTTTTGAAAAATATTCTGGTGAAAATAATTTGTTTAATTAAAATTTTATTGTAACAAAATATGATGAATTACTTCGACAATACAAATAAATGGTGTAGTAATGCAATACAATAGACTTCATCAAATTTAATTAGCAGCGTAGTTAAAAAAAATATTTAATTCATCATTTATTTAATTTGTGAAGTCATTTGTATAAATTACTTCGCTAAATTTAAATATTTGTTATAGCAACATATACTCTAATACGTCTACATTATGCTGAAGTAATACAACAAAAAATACTTCGACCAATTCAAATTTTATAGAAGTAAAATTAAATATTTACTACACGAGAATAAAAAATTTGTGAAGTCGTATAAATATTTTACTTTGTCAATTTATGAAGTTATATACGATCAAATACTTCAGCGAGATCGATGAAGTAATAGAGCCATTTTACTTCGAAAACGGTTCAACTTTGAACCGATTTTGAACCGGTGAAAAACTTCGACATTTCATGGTTAAGTAAAAAATTGACCTTTTTACTTCATGCGCGTCTACTTCGGTAATTATCTACTTATTACTCAGATAATATCCGAAGTCTATTATTAATTTTCACATAGTGGACGAAAAAACCTTTATATAATTTACATCTCCAATCAATCCACGTCTCGAGAATGGGAGACGGCATGATCATATCTAATAACACGGCCATGTTCTGCATCCCATGACGTTTCAACACGTAACACTGCTTGCTCATGCTCTATATGGCTAGGTCATGTGACTAACCTAGCTTCCAGTAGTCGACATGGTCTGATCGTGCTTCACACCACGACCGTGACAAAATCTGTATATGAGTCATCTGCTCCAACAATCTCTACCTTAATGAGTATCTACCCTTTAAGAAGAAAAAAATGCACATCTAAAAACTTCACCAGAGACACTGAATTGGGATGCATCCCCTCTAGCAACTAGAGAAATTGAGTAATTCAAGTAATATTTGAACTTCTCTATAGTAATTGCTTTGTCAATATGTTTGTAATATTTTCATTAGTGTAAACCTTCTCAAAATTTATTTCATAAGAAGAAATCAAATCTCAGATCTTATGAAATCTTATATCTATATGTTTAGTTATCACATAATACACTTAATTCCTCGTCAAATAGATAATAGTCTGGCCACAAAATAGCTGAACTCTACCTTGTTGAACACTAATTCTTTGACCAAAACCACAATGTTTTTTGGCGATTTCCACTACTGTTATGTACTCTGATTCAGTAGTGGATCACACAACTATAAGTTGTATTATGAACTTTCAACACATAGGTCCTCCTATGAGTATGAACACATATCCTGTGGTAGACCTCCTATATCCAAATCCCCTACACTGTCTGCATGAACATATCTCTTTATTGAAGGATCACTCTGATGTCTACTAAACATAATATCATAGTCTACAGTACTTCTCAAGTATCTAAAAATACACTTAACAACATCCCAACGTTGTCAACAAGGATTTGAAAGAAACTTGCTCATTACATTGACAACATGTGTTAAATTTGGTCTAGCATATAGAACCTTTGACATATCTTGAATATTATCATCTGTCTTTGGGCATTGTGCAATGGACAATTTGAAATGATGTGCCAACGGTGTACTCACAGATTTTGTATTACTCATGTTGAACACGTATACCACTTAATCAACATAACTGCGTTGAGATAGCCATAATCTCCTAGAAACTCTGTCCCTATGAATTTGCATCTCAAGAATCTTCCTAGTTGGACTCAAATCTTTCATGCCAAATTCTTTACTTAATAAAATTTTCCTTTACTCATACTCTTTGTAGCAATCAACATATCATCCACATAAAATAGCAAGAAGATGAGTGAACCATCATCAAGAACTTTCACATAAATGCAATAATTATACTCACATCTTATATATCCCTTATGAATCATATAGGAGTCAAATCGCTTGTATCATTGTCTTGGGGATTATTTCAGCCCATAGAGCGAGTTGTTCAATTTATAGACTAAGTGCTCCTGCTTAGGCTGACTAAACTCTTCTGGTTGTCTCATATAAATCTATTCCTCCAAATTACCTTGGAGAAAAGTTATTTTTACATTTATTTGTTCCAATTGTTGGGGCAATCTTTGTTAGGTCAGAGTTAACCTAGTTTGACTAGGCTCGAGTGAGCTTGGGTTTTGATGTTTGGCAATGATGTTTGAATATTGTGTGAGTCAAGTGGATCAAGGCTGATTGGAGACTGGACTGGTAAAGTTCAAGTGGAGCGGGGAGATCGCACACTGACACAAGAAATTTCGTAGTGAGACTAGGCACACTTAGTAGGATTAGGTGAAATCCAAGTGGATTGGGGAGATTACACACTAGCACGAGAAAAGTCTTAGTGGGAATAGACACACCTAGTGGGACTAGATAATATCCAAGTGGATCGGGAAGATCACACGCTAGCACAGTAAAAGTCCTAGTAGAACTAAGCACACCTAGTGGAACTACGTGAAGTTTAGGTGGATCGGAGAGATCGCACGTTGGCACTAGAGAAGTCCAAGTTGGAAACTAGGCAAGGGAAAATCCAAGTCGGTCAAAGGTTTAATCGGACACTCGGTGAGGAAGTCCTAATAGGTCACAGTTACTAGGGTTTGGTAAAGGAGCCCTAGACTTGAGAGCTAAGCAAGTTAGGGTTGGGCAATCAATTGGGTGATCGATTGGGTTGTTGTCTCTCGAAAACACAAAGGTCCTTAATCGACTATGTGATCGATTAAGGGGTCTGCCAATCGATTTGGTGATCAATTGACGCAGGATTATCGCAAAAACAGAAGTATGCTGAATCGATTGGGTAATCGATTCAGCATCCTCTTAATCGATTGGATAATTGATTAAGGATGACCGTAATCGATTGGTCAATCGATTACGACTGTATTGCGCGAGAGCACGGAAAGGTACTGAATCGATTCAGCAATCAATTAAGATCTTCTTAATCGATTGGCTAATAGATTAAACTTCAAAAAATAGTTGTTGAACAGCTAGTCTGACGTGGTAATCGATTGGGTTAACTCTAGGTCGCGGGTATATAGGATTTTCCCATAGGTTGAAGCGACATCTCTTCATAACTCTTCTCCTCCTTCTTTGCCAATTCTTGAGCTAGTGTAGGTGCACTTCAAGAGGTGTTTTTCCAAGCAAGAAGAAGAAGAAAGCAAGACAAGCAAGGATCTAAGTGTGCAACTCTTGTAAGATTTATTTTGTATTTGCTTGAGTTTCTTGTTATATCTTCTTGTAAGCTTGTATGAGACTTCTCCACCTCCATGAATTAGACATTCATTGTACTTGTCAGTGTAAGGAGAGTGGATCCTTGGATTAGTCACCTCAAGGAGGTGGATACCAAGTAAAATTGGAGGTGTTAGCATTGCTCAAGTGTTCCGCCGCAACAAATCTTCATCGAGCAAAGATCGGAGCTAATCACCCCCCTCTACCTCGCCTACCAATCCTCACACCAACTACATATCATTATGTGCTACTAATGCCAACACTGCCCTAATGGAAATAAGTCTGATCATGGGAGAAAAAATCGCATCATAATCAATCCCTTTTCTCTATGAATACCCTTGGCTACTAGTTAAGTCTTCAATTTTTCCTAATTTTCTGAAATGGTTTCTTTTTTCTTGTACACTCATTTACATCTTATAGCTCTCTTCCCTTTTAGAAGTTTCACAAGATCCCATGTTTGGTTCTTATATAGAGACTCTATCTCCTCCGCCATAATACTCATCCATTTAATTCTCCCTAAGTTGTGTATTACCCATAGTAAACCACAATGCATCCCTAGAATTGGTGTGTATATCATCTATACATCAAAAAATAATTTTTATACAATATGAATCCCATTTCATATTTTCATATATGAAACTCAAACCACATGAGTCAAATCCCTAAGGTTGAGACTCAAATACGCCTCCAAACCCTTTGGCATATTTCGTGGTCCATCTAAACTCCCAAGAGATATCCTCCTAAGATCCATTGGCCATGGATCCCAACTTAGCTTTTAGAACTCCCCCTTGAGCTCTTAGCCTTAGCTACCTCCCTAGGTGACTCATCTACAACCACTAGGCCACATTGGTGTACCTTCGGTGATTCTTGGTCTACAAATCTCACCTTCTTAACCTTGAACACCTTGTCCTTAGTTAAGTTTTTCTTCTTGCCTTTAAATGATACTCCCTTGTCATTTTTGGACTTTCCATCTTTGTCATAGATATATGCTACTCTAGCATATATCATTTCATTGGCCTTGAAGGAACTATACTGGTATCCCAAACCCGATCTATCATTATTGGGTATTTGACTACTCAACACCATACCTAACCCTTTAGATCTAATAGTGAATCTATCTAGGATTTTCTCTAATTTCTCAAACTTTTCCCTCAAAACTTAATTTTCCCTTTCTAGGTTCTTAAACCTAGAATCGACATGTCCACCATGAATATTCCTAGACCTACCCATTTGTATAGGCATATATCTCCCCTTCTTGGGATTTATGTCTTGGTCCTTAGGTCTAGTGTTCTTGATTTTATCATGATGTATGGATTACCTAGGGTTTTGATATGCATTGTTAACCCTACTCCTATCATAATATTTAAATCTAAAATTTTGCATGAGTAAATAATAAATAATATTCCTTGCATGCATGGAGGAATTTAAATTCGAATTATACTTTAAGTTAGGGTATTCCTCCCTTAACCTTGAGGCTCCCCCTTGATGCGCGCTCTTCTTCATCTTCTTTTCTCATTTCCTCAAATGCTCCAACTTCTTGAATTCTCTCTTCCTTGAGCATTTGGTATAGTAGTGTCCCCACTCACCACATGTGAAACATCTAATGTGTTTCTTCTCCTTCTTCTCCCGACAACTCAAATTAGATTTTAATGAAATTGAATTAAGTTTAGGGATTATCTCCTTCTTATAATTTTGCTTTGGTGGAGGTGCTAACTAGGTTGACTTCTTCTTTAACCTTTGATGATGTGGATTGTGTTGGACCTTAGATGGCTAGAGGGGGGGGGGGCGGTGAATGTAGCCAGACATAGAAATTTGAACTTTAAACTTATCTGCCCTTGAAGGTTAGCAGCGGAAGCAACAAACAAAGGCAAAAAACAAAAACAAACAGAAAACAGAAACTACCAGCAACCCAAAGACACTAACATGGAGGATTTAAAAGGTTCGGGGATAACTTGCCCCTATTCCTTGGCATGCCCGTGAGGTGGGCGATCCGTTGATCGTCGGCAGATCAAGCCCCGAAAATCCGGATAATCGAAACCTCCTTCTCGGTGGAGAAACCTCTCCACACAGATAGTCTCAACAGAATGATATGAAATATAGCATAGAGACAAAGAAAGTTTACAGAGCGCGAAGGAGACAGTTTACAAAGCACAACACACAACACAGCAAGATCCTGGCAAGAGCCTTCACTCAGCTCTTCCTTCTCGCGGTGTCTGCTTGCTGATTGGCTTGCAAACTTCTCCACTGGCTCAAAGCTCTCAAGATGCAAAGTATCAGAGTGTTGGCGTTTCAAAGAAATCAGAGAGATGCTCAAGTGATCCCGATGCTTCTTTGCTAGCCAACACTTAAGCCTCTGCTCATCGCCACCCATCGCCAGGTCACCAGGTGCATCTCTGCAGCTCACCAGCTCGTCTGCAACAACCTTAGCTACTACTGACCTCTTCTGGACTCCCTGAACCCTCTTCAGCCGAGCCCAGGTCAGTTCGTCAGCTTCTCAGCCGTTGCCAGCCCACGCCAGACGCCCGTTGTAACCTGAGAAGAGAAAACAATCAAACTTGATCAAGGGAAAGTCCCCTGTTGACCCTCCTTCATTGTTTGAATCATCCCTGCATTACTTGCACACTTAGCAGACGCTTAACATATGAAATCAAACGTGAATCAGTAAGGTAGTAGTGAAAACAAAAATGATCAGAGCGAAAACAGAAGTCTGACAGCGGATTTGAATTATAGTTATCAGACATTGATCGGTCACCAGACCGATCAGTGATGACACTAATCGGTCTCCAGACCGATCAGGCTCCTGCCTGATCGATCCACAGTGAGGAAACAGGGATCGCAGACTAACCTGTGATCGGTCACACTGTCCGATCACAGATCAAGGATCGGTCACTAGACCGATCCTCAACTTGCTGGAGTTTCCTCCAGCTCTAGTAGGCCAAACCCCCTGATAGGTCAGCGGACCGATCAGGTTGTGCCCTGATCGGTCTGGTGACCGATCAGGTCACTCCCTAACCAATCAGGAGTCATCCTGATCGGTCAGGATGAGGAAAGTCCGATATTTGATCGGTCAGATACACCGATCATTGTTCCTCACAGAGCCAATCTGATCTCTCTCTGATCGTTCACCAGAACGATCAGAGGCCAAACAGAAGCCTTCTATTCTCTCCCTAATCGTTCACCAGAATGATCAGGAGCCAAACAGAAGCATTTTGTTCTCTCTCTGATCGTTCACCAGAACGATCAGACTTCTCTGGATCGGTCACCAGACCGATCCACAACAGGGAGTTCGTCCCAACTCCCTGATCGGTCTCCAGACCGATCCAGCTCCGACCAAATCAGCCCTAAGTCTAGAGAACAACCTTCCTAGTCTTTTCCGACTCATTTTGGTCCTAGAGAACGAGCTCACGTGCCCTCTCCGACCAGTACATGCAATGTTCAGTCCCCAGGCCAAGACTTCGTGCTCGGCTTCACTCATCGGGACTTTGTTTAACCTAGCTTCCCTCGCTAGGACCTGGCTTCACTCACCAGGGTTTCAGTCACCCGGCTTCACTCACCGGGATTTCCATCACCTGGTTTCATGCACCAGGATCCGACTTCACTCATCGGGGTTTCAGTCACCTAGATTCACTCACCAGGACCCGACTTCACTCATCGGGGTTTTAACCACCCGGCTTCACTCACCAGGACCCGACTTCACTCACCAGGGTTTTAGTAACCCGGCTTCACTCACCGGGATTTCCATCACTTGACTTCACTCACCATGACCCGGCTTCACTCACCGGGGTTTCAGTCACCTGGCTTCACTCACCAGGACCCGGCTTCACTCACCGGGGTTTCAGTCACCTGGCTTCACTCACCAGGACCCGGCTTCACTCACCGGGGTTTCAGTAACCCGGCTTCACTCACCGGGAGTCATGCCCAGTCCCCGACTAGGACTTAAACCAGACTCATCTTATTAGCCTAAACTTAAATTGGTGTCAACACCAAAACAACAATCAGTGTCAGACTGCATCAACAATCTCCCCTTTTTTATTGTTTGACAACCCGATTTTAAGTTTAGGTATTTGAAATCAATTGTTACAAATTTCACTATCGTAGGAGAATCAGAGTCCTCCCCTTATAATAGTTATACTCGTAATCATCCTAAACTTAACTAACCACACTCTCCCCCTTTATCAAACACCGAAAAGGGTGTAGACTGGTTGTTAAGTTTAAAATACCTCCCCCTTAAACAGGGGTCTCTCCCACAACAAACAAAGGTAATTAATCGAGAGGCATATGATAAGCATATGAAATAAAGATAGCAAGACAGGATAATCATATGCATCATATGAAAAAGAACATAGATAGCAAAGTCATAGGATAGTAGTCATAGGCAGAATCATAATGTCATACACACAGTCATGGAATAGAATACACCAAATACAATCAATCCTGAGTTGGAGGGTCGTCAGACTGCATCGAGTCATATGATGTGTCATCGACGGGTAGGAAGCTCCCCGGGACAGTGCTGCTGGAGGGCACAGATCTAGAAAATGTAGGCTGGTACAGATGACCAGCCTCCCAAGCACGCCACTCTGTAATCCACGCATGCTGCTTGGCGTGCATCGTCGACACTCTGGACTGGATCACCGTCTGAAAGACCTCCTGACTCGCACACCACCCAGAGATCTCTGACCGGATGGTCTGCTGACCGTCATGTAGCCGAGAAACCTCGGACTCTATCAAGTGTAGCCGGTGGTCCACAGACTGCTCGAGCTTCACGATCTGCCAGCGAAGATCTAGATCCGGCTCGTACTCCTCCTGTGCTGCTGTGACGGGCGCCTCCTGATGTACAGCCGGAGCTGCTGGTACCTGAATATGGGCAGCTCGTGGTAACTCCCCTAAACACCTCCCATCGTTCCATAGAAGGCCCTGAGGTCCGACAATGATGCCAGACTTGGCAAATGCGCGTCGGCCAAGTCTGCAGTCCTGTTGAAACATCGACATGGTCCTGCCCTTGGACATGTCGATACCGGATGACTGGAGCCAGTTAGTGATAACGTGCCCAAAAGGCATGTAAACGGTGCGACGGCCGGGCTCTCTATAGTAGATGATGGTCTCGAAGATACTCTCCATGATATCAAAATCCAACTGACGATGTATCCCATAGAGCATCAGACAGTGGAAAGGGTGAATCTCAGCAAAGGGTTTTGAAGTAATGGGTAGAATACAGTTGGTGATGATCTTGAATAAAACATAATCAACAGGGGAGGGCAGCAAAAGTAGGGAAGTCACTGTCAAGCTCATTGAGACCATCTGACCTGGGGTGGTCGAAAAAATACTCGTAAATGAAATCTGGGGTGACTTCCAAGAATGGAACTGGTAAACGGGCTGGAAGGGTAGGGAAGAGGGAATAGATATTGGGTAATTGACGAAAGCCCAGATACTCAGTGAAATTAGCGTAAGTAAACTCTATATTTGTCTTGGCCACTCGGGTAGAGAAACAATGAATGCCAGTAGTGGGATAAAGAATGTTATAGAATTCGGATACCAAGTCGACATTGACCTCACGTTTAAGAAACAGGAAGGATTCCATATTATAGAACTCTATAATCTGTTTAACCGAGGGACAATTTTCATACACAAAGGTTTTGTCCACGGTTCGACAGGGTAGAAGTTTGAAGGAGGTGTTGAGGAATTTTTGTTCGAAATAGGTACTAATGAACTGAGGACTACTCGAGGGTGCGTGTCTACGAGAGGGTGTAGAAGATGAAGGACCTTTTCCCTTTGAGGTCCCCTTGGCAAGTCCCTTCCCTTTGGAAGATTTCCTAAGGGTTGGAATAGGCCACGACATTTGAAATTGAACAATTGAGGGTAAGGTATGTTGTTGCAGTCTGACCCTGATTGTGGTTTTGGTGTTCACACCGATTTTAGTTTAGGTTAATGAGATGAGTCTGGTTTAAGGCCTGGTTGGGGGCTGGGCATGACTCCCGGTGAGTGAGGCCGGGTGATGGAAACCCTGGTGAGTGAAGCCAGGTCCTAGCTTGGGAAGCTAGGTTGACTGAAATCCTGGTGAGTGAAGCCAGGTCCTAGCTTGGGAAGCTAGGTTGATTGAAATCCTGGTGAGTGAAGCCGGGTCCTAGCTTAGGAAACTAGGTTGAATGAAGTCCTGGTGAGTGAAGCCGGGGCTCGGAGTCTTGTTCCAGGGGACTGTGCATGAGTCAGAGAAGGCTGGGAGCCCGTTCTCTTGACTTTTGGTGGAGTTGGCCTTGTCTGGATCGGTCTGGTGCCGATCCAGATATGTCTGATCGGTCTGATGACCGATCAGGGAGAGAACAGAAACTTTGTAAGGATTCTGTTCGGCTCCTGATCGGTATGGTGACCGATCAGAGAGAGCTCTGGATCGGTCTGGTGAACGATCCGAGGAATCCCAGATATCGCGAGTTCCTTACTATGACCGATCAAGGTGGAGCCTGATCAGTCAGAGAGTGGCCTGATCGGTCACAAGACCGATCAGGACACACCCTGATCGGTCAGGTGACCGATCAGGAGGAGTCGGCATGCGAAAGCTGGGAATCTCAGCAATGCTGTGGATCGGTCCGGTGACCGATCCACGATCCCTGGATCGGTCAGGGTGGCCGATCACACAAACTCCGCGATTCCCAGTTTCTCACCGTGGACCAATCAGGCTGGAGCCTGATCGGTTTGGGCTTACCCTGATCGGTCCGGTGACCGATCAGGATCCTCGCTGATCGGTCCGGTGACCGATCAGAAGCTGAACTTTAATTCAAAATGCGCTGTCAGAGTTCTGATCGCGCTATGAACACTACTGATTTCTCTATGATTTTCTCTGCTATCACTGATGTAATTTTGATTTCATTTACTAAACCTCTGTTAAGTGTGCAGATGACAGGGATGGATTCAAACACTCAAGGAGGGTCAATGGGAGTCTTTCCTTTGAGCAGGTTTGTCTGTTTCTTCTTCTCAGGTTACAACGGATGGCGCGGGCTGGCAATGGCTGGAAGCTAACGAGCTGACCTGGGCTTGGCTGGAGAGTTCAGTGAGTCCAGAAAAGGTCGAGAGTAGCTGAGGCTGTTTCAGACAAGCTGGTGAGCAGCTGGGAGCTGCAGAGGCGCCTGTGACCTGGGTTTTGGGCAGATACTTAAGAGCTGATGGCGAAGACGAAAGGAAGAATCTCTTCTTTGGCTACAACTCTTCAGCTATTGCGGCAACTTTGATCATCCTGTGGCAATCTGTGAATCACTTGAGCTAGACTTGAGCATCATTTTGGAGACTGTAACGTGAGCACTTGGAAGAGGCAGAGAGCTTGGCGAGTCCATATCAGCAAGATACGAAGAGTTGGGAGTTCTTGCGTGAGATCTGTGCTGAGTGGAGCTCAGTGGAGAGTTCTCTTGTCTTCCTTTTGTTCTAAGTGCTCTGTAAGCCTTCTCCTGTTTCTCTGTGCTTAATTTTTTCATTCTGATTGAAACGTTGTGGAGAGGTTACTCCACCGAGATGGAGGTTCCATTCTTTCCAGATTTCTCGGGGTTTGATCTGCCGACGATCAAGGGATCACCCACCTTACGGGCACGCTAAGGAGTAGGGGCAAGTTATCCCCGAACATTGTAAATCCTCCTTATCAGCGATTTGAGCTTGTGCTTAGTTTAGGGTTTTAGTTTCTGCAACTTTGTTTCTCTGTTTTGCTGTGCTTCCGCTACTAACGATTCAAGTGCAGAAAGTTCAATAGTGCAAGAAATTTGTGTCTGGCTACATTCACCCCCCTCTCTAGCCATCCAAGCACCAACAAGTGGTATCAGAGCTTGGGGCTCTGTTCAAGCGGCTTAACATTCGAGAGCTATCAACGATGGCTTTGAGAGAAGGATTTAGCACAACCTGTCCTCCCTTCTTCGACGGATCCGATTTTCAATATTGGAGGTCTCGCATGGAGTACTACCTCAAGACCGATATTGGAATGTGGTTCTCCGTGAATGAAGGCTTCATTCCTCCAAGAGACGCGGAGGGATAAGAGTTGGAGTCCTCGCGATGGTCGGCCGAACAATCCTGCAAAGGAGAAGCCGATGCGAAGGCGGTGGTTACCTTGCAATGTGGGATGAACAAGGACCAACTAATCAAAGTTGGTTCCTTCACAAGCTCCAAGGATTTGTGGAACAAGCTCATCGAGCTTCATGAGGGCACCCGGGACTCACGGATAGCCAAGAGGGACTTGTTCCTTAATCAACTACAAAATCTCTCCATGAAGGTGAGTGAAACGGTAAGTGAGCTTCATAGTAGATTCAAAGAAGTCCTCAACGGTCTCCACTCCATTGACGAAAAGGTCGAGAACCGCGACCTTGTGAGGTACGTTCTAAAAGCTTTTCCAAGAAATGCCTTGTGGTCATCCATGGTGGATGCCTACAAGGTTTCTAAGGACTTGTCAATTGTCAAATTGGATGATTTATTTTGTGAAATGGAGCTGCACGAAATGGCTAACAAAGGCCCCAAGGAGAAGGGGATTGCTCTTGTGGCAGGGGACAAGACCAAGAAAAAGGAAAAGAAGAAGGAGAAGAAGAAGGAGGTTTCTTCGTCTTCATCCGAGTCCGAGTCTGAGTCCGAGTCCGACGAGGATGGTAGCAAATCTTCTTCATCCGAGATAACCAACTTTGTAAGGAGGATGATGAGGAAGAGACGGCGCTACAAGGGTAAAGGTAACCCTAGTGAAGTTAAAATTGATAAAACTAATATTACTTGCTTTGAGTGTAGCAAGAAACGACACTACAAGAATGAATGCTCAAAGCTAAAGAAGAAGGAGGAGAAATCAATGAAGAAGAAGAAGGCCTTGAAGGCCACATGGGATGAATCGTCCTCTTGTTTATCCGAAGAGGAAAAGGAGGAGAAGAGTACTCGCCATGTAGCACTCATGGCCATTGAAGATCAAGAAAATAGTGATGAATCCATGGACTCCTCAAACGCGGCTTCATCATCTTCGGATGATGAAGAGGTAATTTCTCCCAAATTAGACAAATGTTATAGAACCATTGCATGTTTAACCGATTTGTTAAAGAAGTCAAAAGAAAAGGTCAAATCATTAAAAGTAGAAGTAGAACAATTGAAATCCTCTAAGGATGAGTGTTGGAACTCGGATGGCTATAGAGGGGGGGGGGTGAATATAGCCAGACACTCAAATCGCCCCCTCTTTTAGAACTTTCTTTCTGTGATCAGATTAGTAGCAGCGGAAACAAAATGCAATAGGAAGAATAAAACAGAGAAAGAAATCAAACCAACGCTAACGCAGCGATATACAAGGTTCGGGGATAACTTGCCCCTACTCCTTGGCGTGCCCGTGAGCTGGGCGATCCCTTGATCGTCGGCAGATCAAGCCCCGGTGAACTCCGGATAGTAGCAGCCTTCTTCTCGGTGGAGAAACCTCCCCACAAGTAATCTCAAGAAGATACAAGTTAAGCACAGAGACACTCGAGAAGACAAGCTCACAAAGATGTAACAAGATCGCTTAAGCACAAAGCAACAGAGAGCACGAACACAGCCCAGCCAAACTTCCCAAGTTTCTGTCTTGTTCTTTTTGCTCCTCTGCTTCCAGCTTCATCACTTAAGCTCTGCTCACCATCACAAGCTTCATCAGCATCCACTGAGCCAGCCTGAACCCACTGACCTCCCTGAGCACTCAGTCTACTGAAGACCTCCTCTCCAGCTGAGCCTCCGTCAGTCGCCAGCTGCGTCAGTTGCCCGTTGAAACCTGAGAATGAGAAACAGCCAAACCTGCTCAACGGAAAGTCTCCCATTGACCCTCCTTGAGTGTTTGAATCACCTGCTATCACCTGCACACTCCAACAAAGGCTTAGCAATGCATATCAAAACATAGCAGCAGTGTATCAGAGAATCGGCAGTGAAGACAGACTTCTGACAGCGTATTTGAATTAAAGTGATCGGTCACCGGACCGATCCAGGGCTTGTGGGACGGTCACCAGACCGATCCACTGCTTCACTGGGATTCCCAGCTCTCGCGGCTATACACGCCTGATCGGTCACCCGACCGATCAGAGTGAAGCCTGATCGGTCACCCAGACCGATCAGGATAGATGAACAGTGATTTTTTAATCAGATCCAAAGTCCCTGATCGGTCACCTGACCGATCCAGGACTTTGATCAGCAAGGGAACTCAACTCACTGTTCGCTCCCTGATCGGTCACTAGACCGATCAGGAGCTGTGTAGTGAGTGAAACACACACTCCCTGATCGGTCACCAGACCGATCAGACATCGCAGGATCGGTCACCAGACCGATCCACGAAGGAGCAGCGTGCCAACTCCCTGATCAGTCACCAGACCGATCCAGGGACGCAGACCTAGCCTTCCAAGCTAGGATTTCATTCACCATAGCCCTCCAAGCTAAGGATTTTTCAATCTAACTCTCCAAGTTGGGAATTTGCACATAACCCTCCAAGTTAGGACTTTTCACCTAGCCCTCCAAGCTAGGACTTTTCACCCAACCCTTTCGAGTTAGAACTTCATCCAACCTAGCCCTCCAAGCTAAGATTTTTCACCTAACCCTCCAGTTGGGACTTTTCACCTAACCCTCCAAGTTAGGACTTTTCACCTAGCCCTCCAAGCTAGGACTTTTCACCCAACCTTCCGAATTAGGACTTTTCACCACATGGCTTCACTCACCAGGACCCGGCTTCACTCATCGGGATTTCCAACACCTGGCTTCACTCACCAGGACCCGGCTTCACTCACCGGGATTTCCAATCACCTGGCTTCACTCACCAGGACCCGGCTTCACTCACCGAGATTTCCAATCACCTGGCTTCACTCACCAGGACCCGGCTTCACTCACCGGGATTTCCAATCACCTGGCTTCACTCACTAGGACCTGGCTTCACTCACCGGGATTTCCAATCACCTGGCTTCACTCACCAGGACCCGGCTTCACTCACCGGGATTTCCAACACCTGGCTTCACTCACCAGGACCCGGCTTCACTCACCGGGATTTCCATCACCTGGCTTCACTCACCAGGACCCGACTTCACTCATCGGGATTTTAACCAACCTAGCTCTCTAGACTAGGATTTTTCACCTAACCCTCCAAGTTAGGACTTTTTCCATGCCAGCGTGCGATCTCCCAGATCCACCTGGACTTAACCTGAATTTCATCCAACCAAACTTAAATCATTGTCAAACACCAAAACAACAACCGGGCCAGACTGCATCAACAATGAGGACATTGATGATTTGCATGTAGAAATGTTAGAAGATGAAAACAAAGCCTTGAAGGGTGAAGTTGAGAGACTCAAGAATATTCTTGAGAAATTCTTAACTAGCTCCAAGACTTTGGATATGATTCTAAATGCACAAAGGGCGGTTTACAATAAGGCCGGTAGAGGTTACCGACCTAAAGAACCATCTTTTGTATCCTTAATGTCTAGGACTCATGTTAGATCACCTAAGACTTCTAGGGTTCAAAAGAAAGTGGTCAAGGCATGGGTGCCTAAGTCATGCATTGTAGATGCTTTAAGTCCCAAGATTAGGGTACCTAAATCTTCCATTTTTCGTATTGTGTGGGCTTTGATTGAGGGGGAGCATCTATCAAATTGGTTCGTTGATCGTGGATGCTCCAAACATATGACCGGTGATAGATCTTTATTCACTACCCTTCAAAGCAAAAATAGAGATAATGTATCTTTTGGTAACAATGGTAGTCTTAAGGTGGTAGGGATAGGAGACATTCAAATATCTGAATGTCTTAGGATTAAGAATGTCCTTCTAGTCAAGGGGATGACATTTAATCTCCTAAGTGTCAGTCAATTTTGTGATGTGGGTTACACAATTGATTTTCATTCAAGTCAATGTCTAGTTAGACAAAATGACGCACTTGACATGGTACTAGTAGGCACAAGGATAGATAATATTTATCAAGTTTCATTTAAAAGTGCTATTAATGCTTCTATCAAGTGTTTCATGTCAAAAGAAGATGAGTCTACCCTTTGGCACCGGAGATTGGCACATGTGAACATGAAGAACATCCGGAAATTCGCCAACAAGGGACTAGCTCGTGGCTTACCAAGCATCAAATATGAAAAGGACAAGCTTTGTGATGCATGTCAAATGGGTAAGCAAACTGTAACGACCCGAAAAATTCTCTTAATATTTTCTTAAAATATTGAGCATGTCTAGATAATTTTCCGAGGGGCCCAGAAATAATTATGTAAAATTGGGCCTAGAAATCTATGTTTTCTCATTTAAATTGAGAAAAACTAGGTACTAAGGAGCTTTAAATGGGCTCTAAAAAAGGGTATTAATTAGGTAAAATTAATATAAATTAGGTAAAATTAATATAAATATAAAAGAGTTTTGTTTAGGAATATTGGCATAATTATGGGTGATTTTAGGGGGATTTTCAGAATTTAGGACATAAAAATAATAAAATAAATGAAACAAAAATAAAATAAAAATAAAGGTGCATGAGCCAAGGATTGAACCTTGGACCTCTTGTACAACCATGTAAGCCTTAACTAACTCACCTAGCAAGGGATTTCTATGAGGAAATGAAGTGGATATAAGTTAAGATTAAGATGAAGATGAAGAGTCATGGAGAGACTCTTCATTTACCTCTTTAATGGATGATAAATAAGGGGGTTTGGGAGTTTCATTCTCTCTTCTTTCAATTGCATTTCCTCCTCTCTTCCTCCCCTCATTCTTGCCGAGCACCAAGAAGAGGTTTTCCCCTTGGAAAAGTTTCCACCAAGGTTCCATCTCCTAGATCTAAAGTCTTCACAAGAGTACAAGGGCAAGGAGGGATCAAGGGTCAAGAGTTCTACAAGTTCTTTCTCTTTTAAGGTCTAAAAATCAAGAAATCCCAAGGTAAGACTCCCTCACCTGTGGTATAATAGTTTCCTATGATTTTTATGATTTTTAGTATGATATAGTGGTTGGTTTTCGAATTTGATGTTGAAAGGAAAGAAAACCAAGACCCTCATGCTTAAGGGTTTCGGCCACCATGATTTTTAGGTCTATAAATATGATAAAAATCTGTATAATGCTATTTAATGTTCCCTGATGATGTTTAGAGGTTAAGTATAATTTTTGGGAATTTTTGGAGTACCCTAAGACACCTTAAGGTTTCGGCCAACATGAAAGGAATAGAATCAACACCCTAGAAACCCTATGGGTTTCGGCCACCATGTTTTAGGGTCCATAATGATGCTAAAAATCTGTATAATGTTATTTAATGTTCCCTTATGATGTTTAGAGGTTAAGTATAATTTTTGGGAATTTTTGGAGTACCCTAAGACACCTTAAGGTTTCGGCCAACATGAAAGAAATAGAATCAACACCCTAGAAACCCTATGGGTTTCGGCCACCATGTTTTAGGGTCCATAATGATGCTAAAAATCTGTATAATGTTATTTAATGTTCCCTTATGATGTTTAGAGGTTAAGTATAATTTTTGAGAATTTTTGGGGTACCCTAGGATACCCTAGGGTTTCGGCCAACATGAAGGACCCATGTGTAGGGTTGGGTTTAAGACCTCAAGCATATGTTTTATGTTTTATCATGATATAAGAGAGATGGAGGGTGTTTATGTGAATGTTTCACATGGCCTAGAGACCTTATAGGTTTCGGACAAGAACCCTAATAGGGTGGGAAGTTAGGGCTTATTTCAAGTAAGGGTCCCAATGGCCCTATGGTAAGGTATGGTTGGTGTTTAAGCAATGGATTTGGGGTTTTATTGGAAATTTTTCCTTGCCCCCATGGCCTTGAAGTTTCGGCCAAGAGCAAGAGTTGGGTCAAAGGATTACGGTTGACCTTAAGTATGGGATTAAATGTCCCCTATGGCCTAGTATGTATGTATGGGATGTTAGTTGGGAGGTTATGTGAAGTTTCATGGACCTAGGGTTCCTTGGGGACTTTCGGCCAAGGACATAACCTAGGGCTAGGGTTGGGTTAAATCTCCAAAGATGCTTAGTAAGATGGAAGAAGTTCTATGTTAACTAAACCCTTAGTTTGTATGTCATGAATTATATGTTAAGTCATAGATGTTTAGACATGTGCCATGATTTGTGAATAATATGTAAGTATGCCATGTTTTATGAATGATATGCCATGTTTATGAATGATATACCATGTTTATGAAGGATATGCCATGTTTTATGAATAAGATGTAAGTATGACATGATGCTACGAATGACATGATACTAAGTATGATATGATGCTAAGTATAAAGTTACTATGCTAAGTTCCTATGTTATGATGCTAGAAATGGTAGTAAGTGCATGTAGGAGTAAGTTAAAGGTTTCCGCTGCATTATGATGTCTACATGCCCTAGGTATGTTAACGTAATGCCGCTTTAAAAAAAAAAGCGGGCGTTACACAAACGAAATCTTCACACAAAGGTAAAAGCGCTGTAAGTACTTCTACCGCATTGGATTTACTTCACATGGACTTGTTTGATTGTAGATATTGTTTTGTGATCATTAATGATTTTACTAGATATACTTGGACCTAATTTCTAAAATATAAGGATCAAACATTAGATGTTTTTATTTCATTTTGTAGAAGAGTTGAAAATGAAAAATCATCAATAATTAAAACAATTAGGAGTGATCATGGAGGAGAATTTCAAAATCAAAGATTTTTAGAGTTTTGCCAAGAGAGAGGATATAGACACGAGTTCTCTACTCCTAGAACACCACAACAAAATGGTGTTATAGAGACGAAGAACCGAGCCTTACAAGAGGCTGCACGAAGCATGCTCAATGAATACTCACTACCGAATTACTTATGGGTTGAAGCTGTGAACACAGCTTGCTACGTACAAAACTGAGTTCTCATTCATAGGTTTTTAGGAAAGACTTCACACAAACTTTGGTTTGGAAAACCACCTACAGTTAAACATCTTAGGGTGTTTGAGTGTAAGGTGTTTATTCTAAACACCAAGGACCATCTTGGAAAGTTCACAGCGAAAGCTGATGAAGGGATACTGGTCGGGTACTCCCTAGTCAGCAAAGCTTATCGAGTTTACAACAAAAAGTCTAGATTGGTCGAAGAATCTTCTGATGTTGTGTTTGAAGAAATTCCAAAAGCAACTGACCAATCAGATGATGCAGAAGGAGTTCAATTCGAACTTAGGAAACTAGGTTTGGATGGAAGTCCTAGTGTTGTAGATGGTGGTGATGAATCTGATGACGGTGAGCCTAGACAACTCATAGATCTGCCGGATCCTGAGGCTGAGCCTGTGTCTGACACCATCCAAGAAGCACCTCCAACACCAAGGCAAACTAGGCTAGCCTCTAGTCATCCCAAGACCAAATTGTTGGAGATATCCATCATGGGGTTAGAACTCGATCATTCTTTAGGAATGAGGCTAATGAAGTTGCTTTAATTTCCGAAATTGAACCTAGAAAAATTGACGAAGCATTAAATGATCCCGATTGAAACATTGCTTTGCAAGATGAATTATGTCAATTCGAGAGAAGCCAAGTTTGGGACTTAGTCCCTACACCTAAGAAGACCACCATTATTGGAACCAAATGGGTCTTCAAAAACAAATTGAACCATAAGGGAGAAATCGTAAGAAACAAGGTACGTTTGGTAGCCAAGGGCTATAGTCAAGTTGAAGGCCTTGATTACGATGAGACCTATGCTCCCATGGTACGATTAGAATCCATCCGATTGATTCTTGCATTTGCAGCGCATAGAGGTTTCAAACTCTATCAAATGGATGTCAAATTGGCCTTCCTAAATGGTTTCATAAGAGAAGAGGTCAATGTCGAACAACCTTCGGGATTTGAGAGTTTCGAATTTCCAAACCACGTGCTCAAGCTCAAGAAGGCGGTCTACGACCTTAAACAAGCACCTCGGGCTTGGTATGAGCGGTTGTTGACATTTCTAATCGAAAAAGGCTTCATGAGAGGACAAATAGACCCTACACTTTTTCTACGAAGAGATAGTGACAATATATTTGTAGCCCAAGTATATGTCGATGACATAATTTGTGACTCAAACAATAAGGGCTATTTGAATGAATTTATTGGACACATGGAGAGTGAATTTGAGTTGAGTCTAGTGGGAGAGTTGACTTTCTTCCTTGGACTTGAAATCAAACAAACTCGGGATGGAATGCATGTGCACCAATCCAAATACACTCAAGAGATGCTCCGAAAATTTAACATGAGTGATTCTAAAGAGGTAACCACTCCCATGGCAACAAACACAAGGTTAGACAATGATGAGAGTGGTAAGCCTATTGACCTAACTCAATATCGGAGCATGATAGGTAGTTTGCTATACCTCACAGCCAGTAGACCTGATATTCTTTTTGTTGTGGGTATGTGCGCTAGGTATCAAGTTTGTGCCAAGAAATCTCACTTAGTTACCGTTAAGCGAATCTTGAGATATCTTAAGGGCACAATTGGAGTTGGTCTTTGGTACCCCCGTACCGAGTCATTTGATTTGCTTGGCTATACCGATTCCGACTATGCTGGGTGCAAGTTGGATCAGAAGAGCACGAGTGGGGGCTGCCAATTCTTAGGATCATCATTAGTGAGTTGGTCAAGTCGGAAGCAACATTGTGTTGACCTCTCCACGACCGAGGCAGAATATATCGCCATGGGAGAGTGTATCGCTATTATTGTGGATGATACATACACTGGAGGACTATGGATTAACCTACAAGGGTGTGCAAGTGTTGTGTGACAACATAAGCACGATCAACCTAACAAAGAATCCAGTCTATCATTCTAGGACCAAGCACATTGAAGTGCGTCACCACTTCATTAGAGTTCATGTTGCTAGAGAAGATATTGTTGTTGGAACTTGGATGACTAGAGAGGGGGGGGGGGTGAATTTAGCCATCCACTCGAAATTACTCCCCTCTTGAGCTTTTCTTTCTGCGATCAGATTAGCAGCGGAAACAAAATAGCAGAAAGAAATACAGAGAAGGAAGAACAAACCAAACAAACGCTAACACCACGATGTACAAGGTTCGGGGATAACTTGCCCCTACTCCTTGGCGTGCCCGTTAGGTGGGCGATCCCTTGATCGCCGGCAGATCAAGCCCCGGTGACCCGGATAAAACAGCGCCTCCTTCTCGGTGGAGACACCTCTCCACAAGCGTCTCAATAGGATACAAGATAAGCTCACGAGACTAAGAAGGATCGCTCACAAAGATATAACAATAACGCTCAAGCACAAAGCAACACACAGAGAGCTCAACCCCACAGCAAAAACTTCACCCGTTTTTCTGTCTATCCTTGTTTTCGCTCCTCTGCATCAGCTTCAACTTAAGCTCTACTCACCATCGTAAGCTTCATCAGCATCCACTGAACCAGCCTGAACCCACTGACCTCCCTGAGCACTCAGTCCACTGAAGACCTCCTCTCCAGCTGAGCCTCCGTCAGTCGCCAGCTGCGCCAGTTGCCCGTTAAAACCTGAGGAGGAGAAACAGCCAAACCTGCTCAAAGGAAAGTCCTCCATTGACCCTCCTTGAGTGTTTGAATCACCTGCTATTACCTGCACACTCCAACAAATGCTTAGCAATGCATATCAAATCATATCAGCAGTATATCAGAGAATCGGCAGAGAAAACAGAACGCAATCAGAACTCTGACAACGCTTTTGAATTAAAGTTGTCAGCTACTGATTGATCATCGGACCGATCAGAGGGACTCCTGATCGGTCACCAGACCGATCAGGATGGGATCAGACCGATCAGACTGTTGGGACCGGGTGCATGCCGACGCGGACACGTATTGTAATTGTTACATAATTACATGCAGCGGAAACAAAAACATGAATAATTTCCTAAATTATTCTAACACATATCCTAAGCATGCAATGTGTTCACATAATCATAATATAAAAATTTTTTGCGGAAAAGGAAATTACTCTACGAATTACCTTGCGTAACTTGGAAGAAGGGACGAGATCCAACCGTTAGCGTCCCTTGAAAGCTCCGCCTCTATTCGTATCCACGCCGAGTATCGTCGGGATGACTTCGCTAAGCCACGAGTTTCGTGTTCATGAGAACTACTAGATTCTCCGTGAACACGATGAAAACCGAGAGAGTAATCAAATCGAAAGACTCACCACCAAGGTTGGCCGAAGAGGAAGATCATCGCAAGGAAGAACTTCATCGCCTTGATGCTTCTCCTTGTGCTCACGGCATGAAGAAAGAAGGAAGGCCTATGGCCGGCCGAGAGAGGGAGAGAAGAAGAGGAGAGGGCCCAAGCAATTCTTGGATGGATCCTATTCCATGGCACCCCTTGGGTCCTTTATATAGGGAGAGATTTCTTAATACCCAAGCAAAACTCTCCTTGATTATGGAATAATTTCACAATCAATCCATAATCAAGGCTCTCATGATCAAGCTTCTTCTTCTTGATTATGGAATAATTTCTCAATCAATCCATAATCAAGGCTCTTTTTCTTTTGGCATGATTATATAAAATTTATAAAACAAACCAACCATTGGTTCATTATATAAAAATTTATAAAACAAACCAAACATTGGTTCATTATAAAAATTTATATAACCTTTTATAAAATAAACCAACCTTTGGTCTATTTTATAAAATAAACTAAAATAGCCTTATCCTCTTATGGTGGTGGCCGGCCATGACAAGAAGAGAGGAGGCCCCCTTCTTGGCCGGCCCATCTAACCCCAATTGGATCAAATCCCTTAATGAATTAAAGTTATTTAATTCGCCCATTAAGTCTTTAAAAGACTTAGCCATTCTATGCTTCCGATGCGTCTGAAATAAATTCAGTTTTGACTATTGTTTGGACTTACCAAAAATAGTCTATCTCGATTGGAGAATCCAATTCTCAACTCGTTTTAAATCCTTCGAATTACTCGTTATGCGTGTGACCAAATAGGCTTTCAATTTATGTTGGCCGTCCATAATTAACTAATTAATTATAGAACGATCATGAGTGGCACCTAGTAGTACATCATGATCCCCAATTAATTGAAAGATCAACGGTTGATCTCAGAAATGATTCTGAAACCCTTCAGCAGCTATAATGAATCGTGCCCCATTCCCTTCACCAT
Organism: Boesenbergia rotunda; assembly: GCA_024364735.1. Lineage (NCBI taxonomy): Eukaryota > Viridiplantae > Streptophyta > Magnoliopsida > Zingiberales > Zingiberaceae > Boesenbergia > Boesenbergia rotunda. Next base: position 83,263 of record JAGFNQ010001198.1, on the reverse strand, counting down.
CTTATACCCTCTTGGTTCAGGACATGGTCTATGTGTGTCAGTCCCCACTAGGCTGACTACGTCACACCTAGCCCAAGTAACGTTTCCTCATCCTATGGATTCTAATTACTCTCATGTATTTAAGAGATTCAAACTCTGAACATGTCATGCTCTGGCCAGAGGCTTCGAGTAACAATCCGACGATAGGCCTCGGGTATACATCTCCTCGCAACGAGTGGTAAATCCTTTGTAGGCTGTTCAAACATCTTCGGGCACTTCGGCTTATACCCAATCATCTTGGGTCCACACCTCCTTGGAGATGCTTGCTTAAGATATCAAAGTATAAGTCTCCATGACCAAGTTGACTTGAATACCGCAAGTCAAAGGAACATCGTACTTAAGCTGCAGTAAGAACTTCACTGACATATCTATATGTAGACTACCATATGAAGTTTTACAGCCAGTCACTCCAATGAACTAGTTCCCTTAACTAGCATTCATGTTTATCTCCGGACATCTCCATGTCACCAGCCAGTGAGAAACAGCTGATTACAGAATAACCCATGCTAGTCTCAACAGAATTGATAGTGTCCGTATTTATCAATTCATCGACTAGGAAAAATTTCAATACTTCACAATTGCACATGTAGAGATAATCACTAGTTATGAATTCATCACAAATTCTCTCATGCTGTGAATTGTATTGCGGGCATTCAGTAAATGAGCTTAAGATCTCAATCAAATACACAAACATGTATACTCAAATAGTGAATATTCATTTATTAAAAAAAATGATTACAATCATAAGGCGATTGCCTTAGGACACTTCTCTTATGTCACTAACATAGGCTCCAGTGAGGAAGGTGATATCGCAAGCTCATATTTGATCGGTCACCCTGACTGATCAAGTACTAGGGATTGGTCACCAGTCCGATCCATCAGCTGAGTGCAAACCTTTAGCTTTCTCCTGCCAACCTCACTGATCGGTCACCAGACCGATCAGAGCACTCCCTGACCGATCAGTCTCCAGCCTGATCGGACATAGTGAGGAACCTGCGACATTTGATCGGTCCAGCAAACCGATCAACGGTTTCTCCTAAGGCTAATGACGTCTCCCTGACCGTTCACCAGACCGATCCAGAGCTCTCCCTGATCGATGACCAGACCGATCAGGAGATGATCAGTAGCCTAACAAAGTCACTGTATGCTCCCTGATCGGTTACCAGACCGATCAGACATATCTGGATCGGTCACCAGACCGATCCACGAAAGAGCTCCATGCCAACTTCCCTGATCGGTCACCAGACCAATCCAGGCAAGACCAAATCCACTCTAAGTCAAGAGAACAGGCTCCCAGCCTTCTCTGACTCGTGCTTAGTCCCCCGAACCAAAACTCTGTTGGAACTAGGATGGCTAGAGAAGGGGGGGGTGAATATAGATAGAGATAAATCCTTGCTTTCTTTTAAGTTTCTGCACTTAAGAGTTAGGCAGCGGAAGACAATTGCAGAAACAGAAACAATAAACAACAAACCAAAACAAAGGAAAGAAAATCGACGCTAACACCGCGATGTACAAGGTTCGGGGATAACTTGACCCTACTCCTTGGCGTGCCCGTGAGGTGGGGGATCCCTTGATCGTCGGCAGATCAAGCCCCAGGTGAACCCTGGATAGTAATAGCCTCCTTCTCGGTGAAGAAACCTCTCCACAGATCTCACGGATGATCAAACTTCAGTACAGGAGATCACACAAGAAGGAACGCTCACAAGAAACTCTCAAGCAGGAATACTCAAGCAGAAAGCAGCAGAGAGCACAAGCACAAGCACAGCCTAACCAAAACTTCCCAATTTTCTTGTCTGTTCACCCCCTTTTTTTTCTCCTCTGCTTCCAGCTTCGTCTCTTAAGCTCCTGCTCAACGTCGCCAACTCCATCAGCACCACTGACTCACACCCTGACCCACTGACCTCTCTGAGCACTCAGTCCACTGGACATTCCTCCAGCTGAGCCTTCGTCAGTTGCCAGCCGCGCCTTCGTCAGTTGCCAGTTGTGCCATACGCCGTTGAGACCTAAAAACACAATAGATCCAAACCTGCTCCATGGAAAGTCCTCCATTGACCCTACTTGAGTATTTGAATCCTCTTGTATCACCTGCACACTCCAACAGACACTTAGCAATGCATATCAAAACATATCAACAGTGTATCAGAGAATCGGCAAAGAAAACAGACGTGATCAGATCGTCTGACAGTGATTTCGAATTAAAGTTCATCTTCTGATCGGTCACCGGACCGATCAGGATGATCCCAGACCGATTAGGCTCCAGCCTGATCGGTCCCCAGTGAGAAAACTAGGATCGCAAGCTTGTATGATCGGTCACCCTGACCGGTCACCAGATCGGTCACCAAACCGATCCAGAAATCGGCTTGTCACAATCCCGCCTGAAATACACTGACTGATTGGTCACCAGACCGATCAGGCTGATCCCAGACCGATGAGGCTGTAGCCTGATCGGTCATGGTGAGAAACCTTACGACAGTTGATCGTTCAGACTGATCGGTCAAGGTTTCTCCTTGATCGGTCACCAGACCGATCAGGAGCCGAACAGCAGGTTTGCCAAAGTTACTGGAAGCTCCCTGATCGGTCTCCAGACCGATCAGACATCGCTGGATCGGTCACCAGACCGATCCACGAGGGAACTCCGTGCCAACTTCCCTGATCGGTCACCAGACCAATCCGAGCAATGCCAAACCCACTCTAAGTCAAGAGAACTGGCCCCCAGCCTCACCTGACTCGTGCTCAGTCCCTCGGACCAAGACTCCGTTCCCAGTTTCACTCACCGGGACTTCAACCTAGCTTCCCAAGCTAGGACCTGACTTCACTCACCAGGATTTCATCACCTAGCCCTCCAAGCTATGACTTTTCACCCAACCCTCTAAGTTAGGACTTTTCACCTAGCCCTCCAAGCTAGGACTTTTCACCTAGCCCTCTAAGCTAGGATTTTTCACCTAACCCTCTAAGCTAGGACTTTTCACCTAACCCTCCAAGTTGGGACTTTTCAGCTAACCCTCCAAGTTAGGACTTTTCACCTAGCTTTCCATGCTAGGACTTTTCACCCAACCCTCCAAGTTAGGACTTTTCACCTAACCCTCCAAGCTAGGATTTCGTGCCCAGTCCGGGACTAGGACTTAATCCCCATGTGTTTAACCAGACTTAAATCAAAACTTAAATCAAAACATAAATCAAAACTTAAATTGGTGTCAACACTAAAACAACAATCAGGGTCAGACTGCATTAACAATCTCCCCCTTTTTGTTGTTTGACAACCCGATTTAAGTTTAGGCATTGATGATCAATTGAAGGCAGTTCAATTATCGTAAGGGAATCAAAGTCCTTCCCCTACAATAACCCTAAACTTAATCAACCATTTTCTCCCCCTTGTCAAACATCGAAAAGGGTATGGTTATTAAGTTTGAACATATCTCCCCCTCAAACACGGGTCTCTCCCCAAACCCAAAATAATCAAAGAACAATTTTTGTATTACACAAGAAAACATATACAGAATAATATCATGGTCAAGCATGTATATGTTTCATATGACAAGTAAGTCAAAGGATGATTTTTGAATTGCATATGAGAGACATATACCATAAATGTAGCATGACAACAATGTATATGCAACTCATCAGACTGATGTTTGATAAAGAAAAATCTCTGATATATGAACGATTAATTTTTAGAAAAATTTCTGTAATTCTGATTCGTTCAAGATCAGACTGCATTAACATTTGGAATTTCATATGAAGACATACAAAAGTATATCGTGGTCAAATACGTATATGCTTCATATGACGAGTAAGGAATGCATCTGTATCTGACATATAGTCCTGATTGGTCTCAGTGAATGATCAGGTTCGTTGATATTTGATACAGAAATATTTCTTCTTAGTCTGGGGAGCGATCAAATTTTAAAAAAATTTCTGAAACTCTGATACGTTCCTGATCAGACTGCATTAACAATTTGCATTCCAAAACAAAGGTGTAGACTCCATTAATATTTTTCTTTCAGAAAAATTTCTAAAATACGACATTAAGACCAAGAGTCATGACTCAACAAACCCTTTCTTATGAATTTGAACATTCCAACATAGGTTTGTATCAAATCAGTATTAGGTTTTGTTCCAAGTATCTTTAGCCAAACCTCATTTTAACACTTGACGTTTCAGAAACATTTTTGAGAATCAAGGGTCTCAAAAATTCCTCCCCATATTTTATCACTTGAACAAATTTGTACTCCCTTAGTACCAGGTTTGTACCAATAGAGGATCAAGTGTGTTTCAATTATAATCGAATTGTATCATGTTTGTTTGTAGTATGATCATTAAACTGATACATTTCGACGAGAGGAGATCGGACTGAGGAGTTTGACCCAATCAGGGAATTTGCTGATCAGAATTGGTCTGATCGGTCACCAGACCGATCAGGGTGAGTCCTGATCGGTCGATGGACCGATCAGGTCTGATACAGAGTGTTTGTTTCTGAACCTTGTTTGAAACTTGTCTCAGAAACAGAAATGGGAGTTCAGAAATTTGATTTGGTTCAGAAACTTGTTTCACCTCTTAGCCATTCCTAATCTCTAATCCAATTAGATTTAACTCCTAACCGAGTTCTATTGGCTAACATTCATTTTCCTTAACAAAAACAAAAATAAGAAACATGATTTGTGTCAAACACATTCATTTCCCTTAACTAAGCATGAACTTAGTCCCAAAAACAAGTTTATATCAAAGCATGATCAGTGGGTTCTTAGCATGATCAGTTTATTCTAAACAAGTTTGATAATCCAGTCTACATTCTAGTGATCCAATTAATATTGGGCATATGGATGACATTAGGTTTGATATCAGCCCAGTGGAAAAACAAGCAAGTCATGGAACTTAAAACATCATAAACTATGTGATCATGCTGTTCTTAACCAACATTAGGTTTGTGTCAATCTCAATGGATAATTAAAATTCCAAAACTTGCTTATATCACACTATGATTAACGTATGATCAAATTCCCAAAACATGCTTGTATCACATTACCATCAAGTTTCCAAAACATGCTTGTATCAACTTATGATCAATTCAAGCTATGTGTTCTTCTTGTTCTTAACTAACATTGGCATGTCATAGATTAATGTTAATAACCCAAACAATGAGATCATGACATACAAGAAAATTTTGGCTTACTTGAATCAAATTAGCATCAATATATGAGTAAATTCCAAAACATGCTTGTATCAAGTGAGTGTCAACATATGATCGAATTTCTAAATCTTGATCAGTTTAATGTATGTCTATAACACGTTTGCTTCAACTACTCAATTCCATACTCGTTCTTTAGCATGCATCCATGACAATGGCAAGTTATGTGCTTCTCTAAACCATCCATGTAATCATTTTCTCAAAACTTGTTTATTTATTTTGAAGCATGGGTATACTATCATTCGTTGCATGATAAGTTTCCTTATTGCTCAAATGAGATTTCATAAATCACTAGCTAAGGGATCATCTTGTTATAAGAACTAAGACAATGAAGCTCAAAGCATTTAATTCGAATTTTCCATAACCAACCATGTGAATGACAATTTTTTTCCTTGGTCATGGGTTTAGAGCACCAAATATCAACCTCCCATGTTGATAGATGCTCCCCCTCAAAACAAGCTATATAATTCAAAATATGGAAGTTTTAGGTACCCAAAATTTGGGACCTAATGAACCTTCAAGTAAAGACATTGGCACCCATGCCTTAGTCAATTTCTTTCTAGCTTTTTGGACCCTAGAATCATTTGATGATCTAAAATGGGTTCTTGACATTAAAGATATGACACTAGGTTCTTTAGGTCGGTAACCTATACCGGTCTTGTTGTAAACCGTCCTTTGGGAGTTTAGTATCATGTCTAAGGTTTTGGAGCTAGTTGAGAATTTCTCAAGAGCATTCTTGAGATTTTCAACTTCTCTCTTTAAGTCCTTATTTTCATTTTCAAGGATCATAACATGTGAGTCATCAATTACCTCATCCTTAGAGGTTTTTAAATGTTCTACTTCCAATCTTAATGATTTAACTTTTGTCATAGATTTCCTAAGCAACTTAGTTAGGCATGCTATTGTTCTATAGCACTTATCCAACTCGGGAGAGATTACCTCTTCATCACCCAAAGATGATGAAGGCGCGGCTGAGGAGCTTGATTCGTTGTCACTCTCCTTGGATGACTCTTCTAAGGCCAAGAGAGCCACGTGACAGTGGCTTTCCTCCTCCTCCTTGTCATTCTTCTTTTTCTTTTTGTCACCTGCCACTAAAGCAAACCCTTTCTCTTTTGGGCTTGTGTTAGAGATCTCGTGTAGCTCCATCTCACAAAACAAATCCTCTAACTTAAGAATCGAAAGGTCCTTGGAGTCCTTGTTGGGACCGGGTGCATGTTGACACGGATACGGGTTCATACAATTTTAAATTTTTACGTGCAGCGGAAGAATTAGCATAAAATAATTTCACAAATTATTCTAACATCGTATCTAGCATGCAACCTTATGGTGTGCGGACATGATCATAAAATAAAACTTTGTGGAAAAGTAAACTAATTTACCAAGTACCTCGCGTAACTCGAAGTAAGGGACGAGATCCAACCGTAGCGTCCCTTGGAAGCTTCGGCTCTATTCGCGTCCACGCCGAGTTCTCTTCGGGATGACTTCGCAAAGTCACGAGTTTTGTGCCAACGAGAACTACTAGATTCTCTAAAGGCACAACTAGAAGAACAAGAGAAAAGATAGGAAACTAACCACCAAGATTCGGAATCTCAATTCCGGGAAGGGAAGGAAGGAGACGCGATCCGCTTCTTCTTCTTCGGGGTCTTCTTGGTGGATGAAGCTCATGCCCACCTTGGGAGTTACGCCGGCCCTAGGGGAGGAGAGAGAGAGCCGGCCCTAGAGAGAGAGGCGCCGGCCCTAGAGAGAGAGAGAGGCGTGTAGAGAGAGAGAGAGGAGCAACTAATCTCTTGATTAATTGATTGGAATTAAGGGTTTGCCTTTGGTTCCTTTATATAGTTGCTTTTCCCTTGCCAAGTCTCCTCTTTAACGGAATTTTTTCCATAAGAAATTTATCCTATAAATTCTCTTATTAATTATTCCGTTTAAGCCAAGTTTTATTATAACTAACTTTATAATAAAATAAATACTTCTTCTCCTTTTATTATGGAATAAATTTTATAAGAAATTTATAAACGTTCTTATTATGGAAAGATCAATTCATAATTAATTTTATAAAATTAAAATAAACCATTCCATGGATCATTTTAATTTCCATAAAAAGAATAAATTTCTATAAATTTATTTATATAAATTTCTTTATACAAATTTATTTATCCATAAAATAAATCCTTCTCTCTTTTTAATTATGGAATAAAATTTGTATAAAATTTTCTTATCATGGAAAAATCAATTCATAATTGATTTTATAAATTAAAATTAAACCAATTCATGGTTCATTTTAATTTCCATAAAAAGAATAAATTTCAACAAATTTCTTTATAAATCTCTTTATATAAATTTCTTTATATATCAATTTATTTATCCATAATTTTATAAAACAAATCACGCTAGATTTATTTTATTAATTAAACCAAATAAATTGGTTTATCCCCTTCATTGTGGCCGGCCAAACCAAAGGGGTTTGGCACCCTCTTTGGCCGGCCAAACCGAGCCGAACCGTCGCGAATTAAACTCATTTAATTCGCCCAATAAGCCTTCAAAAGACTTAGCCATTTTTAGCTTCCATTGCGCCTCTGATTAATTCAGATTCGACTTATTTCTCTTGATTGGAAAATCCAATTTTCAACTCATTTTAAATCCCTCGGATTACTCGTAGTGCGTGTGACTAAATAGACTTTCGATTTATGTTGGCCGTCTATAAACAACTAATTATAGAACGATCATGAGTGGCACCTAGTAGTACATCATGACCCCCAATTAATCGAAAGATCAACGGTTGACCTCAGAAGTAATTCTGAAACCTTTCAGCAGCTCTAATGAATCGTGCCTCATTCCCTTCACCATCTTATACCCACTTAGTTCAGGACATGGTCTGTTTGTGTCAGTCCCCACTAGACTGACTACGTCACACCTAGCCCAAGTAGTATCTTTCTCGTCTAATTACTCTCATGTATTTTAGAGACTCGCACTCTAAACATGATATGCTCTGGCCAGAGGCTTCGAGTAACAATCCGACGATAGGCCTGGGTATACATCTCCTCGCAAGGAGTGGTGAATCCTTTGTAGGCTGTTCAAACATCTTCGGGCACTTCGGCTTATACCGAATCATCCTGGGACCACACCTCCTTGGAGATGCTTGCTTAAGATGTTAAAGTATAAGTCTCCATGACCAAGATGACTTGAACATCGCAAGTCAAAGGAACATCGCACTTAAGCTGCAGTAAGAACTTCATTGACATATCTATATAGATAACCATATGAAGTCTTACAGCTAGTCACTCCAATGAACTAGTTCCCTTAACTAGCATCCATGTTTATCTCCGGACATCCCAATGTCATCAGCCAGTGAGAATCAGCTGATTAGAGAATGACTCTTGCTAGTCTCAACAGAATTGATAGTGTCCGTATTTATCAATTCATCGACTAGGGATATTTTCAATACTTCACATTTGCACGTTTAGAGATAATCACTAGTTGTGATCCCATCATAAATTCTCTTATGCTGTGAGTTGTATTGCGGACATTCAGTAGATGAGTTTAAGATCCCAATCAAATACACAAGCATGTATACTCAAATAGTGAATTATCATTTATTAAAATAAATATTTTACAATCGTAAGGCGATTGCCTTAGGACACTTCTCTCATATCACTAACAGTCCTTGTAGGCATCCACCATGGATGACCACAAGGCACTCCTAGGAAATGCTTTAAGAACATACCTTATAAGGTCTCTGTTAGTGATATGAGAGAAGTGTCCTAAGGCAATCGCCTTATGATTGTAATCATTTATTTTAATAAATGAATATTCACTATTTGAGTATACATGTTTAGGTATTTGATTGAGATCTTAAACTCATTTACTGAATGTCCGTAATACAATTCACAACATGAGAGAATTTGTGATGAATTCACAACTAGTGATTATCTCTACATGTGCAATTGTGAAGTATTGAAATTGTCCCTAGTCGATGTATTGATAAATACGGACACTATCAATTCTGTTGGGACTAGCATGGGTTATTCTCTAATCAGCTGATTCTCACTGGCTGGTGACATTGAGATGTCCGGAGATAAACATGAATGCTAGTTAAGAGAACTAATTCATTGGAGTGATTGGCTGTAAAACTTCATATGGTAGACTACATATAGATATGTCAGTGAAGTTCTTACTGTAGCTTAAGTGCGATGTTCCTTTGACTTGCGATGTTCAAGTCATCTTGGTCATGGAGACTTATACTTTGACATCTTAATCAAGCATCTCCAAGGAGGTGTGGACCCAGGATGATTGGGTATAAGCCGAAGTGCCCGAAGATGTTTGAACAACTTATAAAGGATTCACCACTCCTTGCGAGGAGATTTATACCCGAGGCCTATCGTCGGATTGTTACTCAAAGCCTCTGGCCAGAGCATGACATGTTCAGAGTATGAATCTCTTAAATACATGAGAGTAATTAGAATCTGTAGGACGAGAAAACGTTACTTGGGCTAGGTGTGACGTAGTCAGCCTAGTGGGGACTGACACATATAGACCATGTCCTGAACAAAGTGGGTATAAGATGGTGAAGGGAATGGGGCACGATTCATTATAGCTACTGAAGGGTTTCAGAATTGTTTCTGAGGTCAACCGTTGATCTTTCGATTAATTGGGGATCATGATGTACTACTAGGTGCCACTCATGATTCTTCTATAATTGATTAATTATAGACGGTCAACATAAATCGAAAGCCTATTTAGTCACACGCACTACGAGTAATCCGAGGGATTTAAAACGAGTTGAAAATTGGATTTTCCAATCAAGAGAGATTAGGTTTGGTTGAGCCAAACGATAAGTCGAATCTGAATCTTTCAGAGACGCATCGGATGCGTAAAATGGCTAAGTCTTTTGAAGACTTAATAGATGAATTAAATAAGTTTAATTCATTGGGGCGTGGCTTGGATGGGCCGGCCAAAGAGGGGCTCCATCCTCTTTGCTTGGTCGGCCACAACAAAGGGAGAGAACCAAGTTTTGGAAATAAACCAAGTGTGGTTTGTTTTATAATAAACCAAGGTTTGGTTTATTTCTTTATGGAAATTAAAATGAACCATGGATTGGTTTATTTTATAAAATCAATCATGGATTGATTTACCATGATAAGGAAATTTATTCCATAGAAGAGAAGAGACTTGATTGATTTTTATCATGAATTAAAATATAATTTTAACCATGATATAAAATCAAACTTGGCAAGATGGAATAAGTTATTCCATATTTTAGAGGCTTGATGGTTGAGAGGCTACTATATAAAGGATTCAAGGCAAGGCTTGGAAAAACAATTGAAGAGATCAAGGCATAGGCTCTCTCCCTCTCTTTCTCTCCTTCTCTTCTCCCCTTCTTGTCGTGCGCCAACCATCCCCAAGAAGGAGCACCAAGCCGGCCACCCCTGCCCTTTCCCTGCCGGCCATCCTTTTGTGGTTAGTCTTCCGACTTCTCTCTTGGTTTTTCTTGTCGCGTTCTCAGAGAATCTAGTAGTTCTCGAGAACACGAAACTCATGGCTTTGCGAAGTCATCCCGAAGATACTCGGCGTGGATGCGAATAGAGGCGGAGCTTCCAAGGGACGCTTACGGTTGGATCTCGTCCCTTCCTTCGAGTTACGCGAGGTAATATGTAAATTAGTTTACGTTTCTGCAAAATTTTAAATATATGATCATGTCTACACAAGATAAAATTGCATGCTTAGATGTGTGGTTAAATAATTAGAGAAATTATTTATGCTAAACCTTCCGCTGCACGTAATTAATTTTAAAATTACGAACCTGCATCCATGTCAACATGCACCCGATCCCAACAGTCTTGGTTCTCGACCTTTTCATTGATGGAATGCAAGCCGTTGATGATTTGCTTGAACCTTCCATGGAGCTTACTTACCTTTTCATTTTCTTCCATGGAAAGGTTTTGGAGTTGGCTGAGAAGGAGGTCCTTCTTGACTGTCCGGGTTTCATGCGTTCCTTTATGGAGCTCAAGAAGTTTGTTCCATAGATCTTAGGCAGAGGTGAAGGGACCAATCTTGATTAATTGCTCTTTAGCCATCCCACATTGTAAGGTGACCATAGCTTTGGCATTTGCTTCCCCCTTCCGGATTTGCTCAGCCGACCACTTGGAAAACTCATGCTCCTTTCCTTCATTATCCTTTGGAAGGGGAAACCCCTCCTTGACAGCGAACCACAAGCTCATGTTTGTTTTGAGGTAGAACTCCATCCTTGACCTCCAATATGGAAAATCAGTGCCGTCGAGGAATGGAGGTCTGTTTGTGCTGTAGCCTTCTCCTCCCATAGGCATCTTGATGAAAGCTCTGTTGGATCGAGAACACCGATAGACGGGGGGGGGGGGGGTGAATATCGGAAATCGTTTTTCTTTGGAAAATTAAGAGCAAGTGCACAGCGGAAATAAAAAAATAATAACACAGAGACGCAGTCGTTTTTACTTGGTTCGGAGCCTGTGTCGACTCCTACTCCAAGGCCCACGGTCGTTGACCGTATACTTTGGGCAATTCTATATTAGGCGCAAAATAGTTTACAAAGATTGAAAATTAAGTACAGTAAACTTTTAAATAGCTCTTTTTACCGACGTCCGGAGTAGATTGACTATTTCGGGGCAGCAGGACGTCGTTGGCTCGAGTTGGAGGGTTTCCGGAGCAAGGCGCGAGAGTAGAAGAGCTTTGAGACGTTGAAATGAATTGATCTCTTGAAGCCTTGGTCGAGGGCCCTTTATAAAGGGCCTGGGGGCGCCCGGGACGTCGGTGCACCCCCCACGTGGCCTTTGATCCGCCAAAGTCTCGGTCGCGTCTGATCCTCTGGATTCGCTTTGACCGGGGCGCCCGGAGCGCTCGGGGTGCTCGGATTGACCTGGTCAAATGTTATCTGCTTGGCTTCGATGGCTTCTGGTTCGAGGGTTGCGCATGGGGGCGCCCGGGAGCAGCGGGGGCGCCCGCAGGTTGTACTGTCGAAGCGCGCTTCTTGTTTGTGTGTTTTGTGTTCACCTTGGGGGCGCCCGAGACACTCCGGGCGCCCTGGTCAGCTGTTGCCTCACTCCTTTGAGGCTCTCTGAGCTGCAGACACTCGTTCCTTCGGTCCTGCATCCAGGGTTAGTCTAAAAACATAACAAGACATTAATTGGTTAGTTTATACAGCCTTAGCTGTCTTGGTTCTGACTTTGGTCTCCAAAATGGAGCCCTAGGTCGAACCGACGCCTACTGTTCCCTCGACGGGGAACGCATCCTCACCTACTCCTCTCGGGAGAATTTACCTGATGTCAACCGTTCCTCTGGTTGGACTTTTGCCTGACGGTCCTTTGTCAGGTCTTGGATGCCGAGCTGCCCTTCGTTCGGTGCCTAGCATTCCTTCGCTAGGGCTTCAGTCCTAGACTGCCCTTCGCCTGGCGCCTAGCAGTCCTTCGCTAGGGATTTTGCCCATGGCATTCCTTCGTTAGTGCCTAGCAGTCCTTCGCTAGGTCTTTTTACCCTGGCATTCCTTCGCCAGTGCCTAGTAGTCCTTCGCTAGGGCTTTTCCTGCACACTAGACTAACTTGTTAGAAAACAAGTAAGACTTAACTTTTGACCTATGTTGCCATTATCAAAACACAGGTTTGACTTAGGTGCATTCTGCACCAACAAGCTCTCGGTTGTTAATCCGCTTGTACAGAGCCCCTCACTCTGATACCACTTGTTGGAACTAGGATGGCCAAAGAGGGGGGGGGGCGGTGAATATAGCCAGAGATAAATCCTTGCTTTCTTTTAAGTTTCTGCACTTAAGAGTTAGGCAGCGGAAGACAATTGCAGAAACAGAAACAATAAACAACAAACCAAAACAAACGAAAGAAAATCGACGCTAACACCGCGATGTACAAGATTCGGGGATAACTTGACCCTACTCCTTGGCGTGCCCGTGAGATGGGGGATCCCTTGATCGTCGGCAAATCAAGCCCCAGGTGAACCATGGATAGTAATAGCCTCTTTCTCGGTGGAGAAACCTCTTCACAGATCTTACGGATGATCAAACTTCAGTACAGGAGATCACACAAGAAGGAACGCTCACAAGAAACTCTCAAGCAGGAATACTCAAGCACAAAGCAGCAGAGAGCACAAGCACAAGCACAGCCTAACCAAAACTTCCCAATTTTCTTGTCTGTTCACCCCCTTTTTTTTCTCCTCTGCTTCCAGCTTCGTCTCTTAAGCTCCTGCTCAACGTCGCCAGCTCCATCAACACCACTGACTCACACCCTGACCCACTGACCTCTCTGAGCACTCAGTTCACTGGACATTCCTCCAGCTGAGCCTTCGTCAGTTGCCAGCCGCGCCTTCGTCAGTTGCTAGTTGTGTCATACGCCGTTGAGACCTGAAAATACAATAGATCCAAACCTGCTCCATGAAAAGTCCTCCATTGACCCTCCTTGAGTATTTGAATCCTCTTGTATCACCTGCACACTCCAACAGACGCTTAGCAATGCATATCAAAACATATCAGCAGTGTATCAGAGAATCGGCAGAGAAAACAGACTTCGATCAGAGTGTCTGACAGTGATTTCAAATTAAAGTTCAGTTTCTGATCGGTCACCGGACCGATCAGGATGATCCCAGACCGATCAGGCTCCAGCCTGATCTGTCCCCAGTGAGAAAATTGGGATCGCAAGCTTATATGATCGGTCACCCTGACCGGTCACCAGATCGGTCACCAAACCGATCCAGAAATCAGCTTGTCACAATCCCGCCTGAAATACACTAGCTGATCGTCACCAGACCGATCAAGCTGATCCCAGAATGATCAGGCTCCAGCCTCCTCGGTCAGGGTGAGAAACCTTATGACAGTTGATCGTTCAGACTGATCGGTCATGATTTCTCCCTTATCGGTCACCAGATCGATCAGGAGCCGAACAGTAGGTTTGCCAAAGTTACTGAAAGCTCCATGATCGGTCTCCAGACCGATCAGACATCGCTGGATCGGTCACCAGACCAATCCACGAGGGAACTCCGTGCCAACTTCCCTGATCGGTCACCAGACCGATCCGGGCAAGGCCAAACCCACTCTAAGTCAAGAGAACTGGCTCCCAGCCTCCCCTGACTCGTGCTCAGTCCCTCGGATCAAGACTCCGTGCCCAGTTTCACTCACCGGGACTTCAACCTAGCTTCCCATGCCAGGACCTGGCTTCACTCACTAGGATTTCATCACCTAGCCCTCCAAGCTAGGACTTTTCACCCAACCCTCTAAGTTAGGACTTTTGACCTAGCCCTCCAAGCTAAGACTTTTCACCTAGCCCTCCAAGCTAGGACTTTTCACCTAACCCTCCAAGATGGGACTTTTCACCTAACCCTCCAAGTTAGGACTTTTCACCTAGCCTTCCAAGTTAGGACTTTTCACCCAACCCTCCCAGTTAGGACTTTTCACCTAGCCCTCCAAGCTAGCATTTCGTGCTCAGTCCGCGATTAGGACTTAATCCCCATGTGATTAACCAGACTTAAATCAAAACTTAAATCAAAACTTAAATCAGTGTCAACACCAAAACAACAATCAGGGTCAGACTGCATCAACAGACTCCGTGCCCAGTTTCATTCACCGGGACTTCAACCTAGCTTCCCAAGCTAGGACCTGGCTTCACTCACCATGATTTCAACCACCAGGCTTCACTCACCGAGATTTCAACCTAGCTTCACTCACTAGGATTTCAATCACCTGGCTTCACTCACTAGGACCCGGCTTCACTCACCAGGATTTCAACCTAGCTTCACTCACTAGGATTTCAATCACCTGGCTTCACTCACCAGGACTCGGCTTCACTCACCGGGATTTCCATCACCTAGCTACCCAAGATAGGACCTGACTTCACTCACTAGGCTTTCATCCAACCTAGCTTCCCAAGCTAGGACCTGGCTTCACTCACTAGGATTTCCATCACCTAGCTTTCCAAGCTAGGACCTGGCTTTACTCACCAGGCTTTCATCCAACCTAGCTTCCCAAGCTAGGACCTGGCTTCACTCACTAGGATTTCCATCACCTAGCTTCCCAAGCTAGGACCTGGCTTCACTCACCAGGATTTCATGCCCAGTCCCCGACCAGGACTTAATCCAAATTCGCTCAACCAAACTTAAATCGTTGTCAACATCAAAACAACAATCGGGCCAGACTGCATCAACAATCTCTCCCTTTTTGTTGTTTGACAACCCGATTTAAGTTTAGGCATTAATGATCAATTGAAGGCAGTTCAATTATCGTAAGGGAATCAAAATCCTCCCCCTATAATAACCCTAAACTTAATCAACCATTCTCTCCCCCTTTGTCAAACATCGAAAAGGGTATGATTATTAAGTTTAAACATACCTCCCCCTCAAACACGGGTCTCTCCCCAAACGCAAAATAATCAAAGGTAAACTTTTTAATTGCATACGAAAGGCATATACCATAAATGTATCATGACAACAATGTATATGCATCATACGGCAATAAGTGTGAATTGCACATGAAAACACATACAAAATTATATCACGGTCAAACATGTACATGTTTCATATGACAAGTATGGAATGCATCTGTATATAATATATAATCATGATTGGTCTCCGTGACCGATCAGGTACGTTGATTTTTTGATACAGAAATATTTCTGATTAGTCTGAGGACCGATCAGATTTCATAAAAATTTCTAAAACTCTGATACGTTCCTGATCAGACTGCATTAACATTCCACAACAGGGGTGTAGACTCTATTAATATTCGTCATTTCAGAAAAATTTCTGAAACACGATATTAAGAACAAGAGTCATGACTCAACCAACCCTTCCTTATGAATTTTGAAAATTCCAACCCGGGCTTGGATCAAATCAGAATTAAATTTGTTCCAAGAATGATTAGCCAAACCTCATTGTAACACTTGATGTTTCAGAAATTTTTTTGAGAATCAAGGGTCTTAAAAATTCCTTAGAAATGAATTTGTATTCACTTAGTACCAGGTTTGTACCAATGAATGATCAAGTATGGTCATGTTCTTGGAATAATCAGGTGTGTATCAGATTTGTTTGTTGTATGATCATTACACTGATACAATTTGATGAAAAGGGGATCAGACTGAGGAGTAGTCTGATACCTCTAATCAGTGTTGATCTGATCGGTCACCGGACCGATTAGTATGATTCCTAATCATTCATTAGACCGATCAGGGTGAGTCCTGATCGGTCGGTGGACCGATCAGGTCTGATACAGATAGTTGATCAGTAACAATAATTCAGAACCTCCGAAATTTCAGACTCTGAAACATATCAGTTTCAGAAACAGATTCGTTTCATCTCTTACCATTCCCAAACCCTAAATCAATTAGTTTTAATTTATTTGATCCTAAGGGTTCCCTTAATCAAAATATATTTCTTCAAACAATTATCAAAATATGATACTAATATAAAATTTCCAAAACATGATCAGATTTCATGATACAAACAAAGATATGATCAAATTTTCAAAAACATGCTTGTATCAAATTAGTATCAAAACATGATCAAGCTTTCTAACACATGATTGTATCAATACAATTCATAAGGTTGTATTTTGTCCGACATGCTTTTATCTCATTTAACCAGTTTTAAAAACATTTCAAAAGCATGCATTGATCATAAAAACATGAGGTTGCCATGGAATTGTCTGAATTCTCTATGAGAAGACAGTTAACTAAACTATATTCATTTATTTATCCAATTTAGGCATTTTCAGAAAATTCAAAATATTGATCATCAAAGCATAACATTGTCTAAGGTTTATGATTGCAAGCAAATAATAAAAAATAAAAAAAACTTAGACCTCAAATTCAAGTTCTTGTCTATTGAGGCCTTATCAATACAAATTATGTGTTGATATTGTTCCTCAGCATGCATTCATGTTGTGTAACACATTCAAGAAGATTTTGACTTGCTTAAGAAAAACTTTTCTTTTACCAAGACACCTTAGACTTGAGATAAGGCATTTCATAAACCATAACTTGCATGAAAACATAATTGCAATAACAAAACTTATTATCCTAAGCAATCCAAGGTAAAACAAGTTATGGGTCAATCTAAACCGTTCATGGATATACTATGCATGGATATACTATCATTCATTGCATGAAAATTTCCTTACTACTCAAATGAAATTCCATAAAACACTACATTCATGAGTATATCATTATAATTGTGTTTAGAGTACCAATTATCAACAACCAATATTGATAGATACTCCCCCTTAAATAATGCTTATACAATTCTAAATATTGAGGTTTTAGGTACCCAAATTTTGGGACCTAATGCATCAACAATGAAGGACTTTGGCACCCATGCCTTAGTCATGTTCTTCCTAACTTTTTGAACCCTAGAATCATTTGATGATCTAAATTGGGTTCTAGACATTAGTGACACAAAGGTTGGTTCCTTAGGTCAGTAACCTATACCGGCCTTGTTATAAACCGCCCTTTGGGAGTTAAGAATCATATCTAACGTTTTTAAGCCAATTGAAAACGTCTCAAGAATATTCTTGAGATTTTCAACTTTGCTCGTCAAATCCTTATTTTCATTTTCAAGAGCATTAACATGCAAATCATCAATTATCTCATCCTTAGAGGTTTTCAATTTTTCTACTTCTAATTTTAAAGATTTAACTTTGGCCTTAGATTTCTTAAGCATCCTAGTTAGACATGCAATAGTTCTATAACACTTATCTCACTCGGGAGAAATTACCTCTTCATCATCCGAAGATGATGAAGGCGCGGTTGAGGAGTCACTTGATTCATCTCCACTCCCTTCATTTAGTCATCTACCACCACGAAAGCAAAATGATGTGTATTCCCCATTTCTTTCTTCTTTCGATCACCTGCCACAAATGCAATCCCCTTCTTTGGGGCTTTGGTTAGAGATCTCATGTAATTCCATCTCACAAAATAGATCTTCTAACTTAACAAAGGAAAGATCCTTGGAAACCTTGTAGGCATCCACCATGGATGACCACAAAGTATTCCTCGGAAAAGCTTTGAGAATATACCTCACTAAGTCTCGATTTTCTACCTTTTCATTGATGGAGTGGAGGCCGTTGAGGATCTCTTTGAATATTCCATGAAGTTCACTTACCTCTTCATTTTCCTCCATGGAAAGGTTTTGAAGTTGGCTTAGAAGGAGGTCCTTCTTGGTTGTCCGGGTTTCATGGGTGCCTTCATGGAGCTCAATGAGCTTGCTCCATAGGTCTTTAGCACTTGTGAAGGGACCAACTTTGATTAGTTGCTCCTTGGTCATCCCACATTGTAAGGTAACCACCGCCTTCGCATCGGCTCCCCCCTTTCGCGTTTGCTCAGCCGACCACATGGAGAACTCGAGCTCTTTTCCTTCACCATCTCTTGGAAGGGTGAAGCCCTCCTTCACCGCGAACCACATATTAATGTTGGTCTTCAAATAGTACTCCATCTTCGATCTCCAATATTGAAAATCTGTGTCGTCGAAGAGTGGAGGTCGGCTGGTGCTAAACCCTTCTCCCATCGCCATCTTGTTGTAGGCTCTCGGATGTTAAGCCGCTTGTATAGAGCCCCAGGATCTGATACCACTTGTTGGAACTTGGATGACTAGAGAGGGGGGAGGGGTGAATGTAGCCAGCCACTCGAAATTACTCCCCTCTTGAGCTTTTCTTTCTGCGATCAGATTAGCAGCGAAAACAAAATAGCAGAAAGAAATACAGAGAAGGAAGAACAAACCAAACAAACGCTAACACCGCGATGTACAAGGTTCGGGGATAACTTGCCCCTACTCCTTGGCGTGCCCGTGAGGTGGGTGATCCCTTGATCGTCGGTAGATCAAGCCTCGGTGACTGACAGGCCCAATCTATGTGTCACGAATGTGGGCCTCAAATTTAGAATTTATAAATGAAATGCTGGAAACCCTTTTACAATCAAAATCTGAAAATGTAATATAGGGGCCACAGGTCATATTTTTCTCGGGGCTAGTTGACGTTGTTTGATTCGCGCTTGTATTTAGGTGTCGTTTGTGTTTTCGGGTTTCGAATGTGATTTGGGTTTTGGGTTTCAATCTGAATTGAAATCGCAATTAAATGCAAGATGCATGCCACCAAAACTTGATACGCAATGGATAAAACTTATGTGCCAAATCTAATATGGAATGTCAAAACCAATACTAACAACTCTGAAATGAAAACAATCAACTAGGCTTGAAAACCTTGCTATCAGTGAAACCCTTGCTGAAATGAATGGATAAAATTCAGACCAATGAATAACTTGTAGAAATGAACTTATATGCAGATTTTGACAGCAGGAATTCTGAACCTGAATTTCAGAAATTCAGCAACCAATCAGATGCAATTACAAACAATCAAACAAGCTAGCTGAAGGGTAATTGCTCAAACTCAACTTCCAGATGGAATTTAGAAGAGCTAACATTCCATTTATGCAGCTTTAGAGTTCATAAACTGAACAATTCGACAATAAATCTGAAGCTGCCTAAGCAGAGATGAACTCAGGATTTCAGAAATCAAATGCAGAGATGAAACATCAATTCAAATGCAGAATTTAATGGAGCGAACTGAGCATGAATGCATTAATCTAAACTCAGAAACACAAGCTAAATTCACTAATGTATTTGACAACAATGCAGAAACAAAAAAAAACTGAAGCATGGCTGAACTTAGAATTGAGACTCAAGCTGAAAAAATGATACGCAGCATGTGCAGGGATTTCAGAATCTGTATGCAGAATTTCAGCAATCACGTGGATGCCAAATCGAACCAAGCAAGGAGTTCAAGAGCTGGAATCTAAAGGCAAAACCTCACTAATACAACTTCAGAAATGAAACTGAGGATATGCAGAGATAAAGTTAGCAGAATTGGAATTCAAGCTGCAGATATAGAATTCGATGCAAATAAACTGAACTGAAAACGCAAAATTAAAACTAAATTGCTTAACATCTCAGATCAATTTCGTTAGCAAACTAAATGTTGTCTTTGATTGCAGGGAATAGACTAAACAAGAATCTGATTGGAAATAAACTGCAATTTTCGAAACTGAACAGAAATCATGCTGCACAGAACAAAAATATGATACGCAATGTAAGAAACTGATACTCAAGCTCCAAAATGTAAACAAACTGAAATTAAGTCTGATTGTTCACTAAATAAACTCCCTAACTACTTAACTTGAAGATTTAAACCTAATTTAACCTAAAACAATTGCATTAAACCAAGTTAACCAATCTGAAACGAAATGCAGAAACAGAACAGACAGCAGAAATGAAATTTACAGCTAAAACAATGAAATTAAACTATCTAAGCTACTCCTCAACCATTCCTCTGTTAGTGATATGAGAGAAGTGTCCTAAGGCAATCGCCTTATGATTGTAAA
This sequence comes from Boesenbergia rotunda, assembly GCA_024364735.1. NCBI lineage: Eukaryota > Viridiplantae > Streptophyta > Magnoliopsida > Zingiberales > Zingiberaceae > Boesenbergia > Boesenbergia rotunda. The sequence goes on along the minus strand of JAGFNQ010001198.1, from coordinate 62,653 downwards.
ACATTTATATTAATAAATGATAATTCACTATTTGAGTATACATGCTTGTATATTTGATTGGGATCTTAAACTCATCTACTGAATGTCCGTAATACAACTCACAGCATAAGAGAATTTGTGATGAGATCACAACTAGTGATTATCTCTAAATGCGCAAATGTGAAGTATTGAAAATATCCCTAGTCGATGAATTGATAAAAACAGACACTATCAATTCTGTTGAGACTAGCATGGGTTATTCTCTAATCAGCTGATTCTCACTGGCTGGTGACATTGGGATGTCTGGAGATAAACATGGATGCTAGTTAAGGGAACTAGTTCATTGGAGTGACTAGCTGTAAGACTTCATATGGGAATCTACATGTAGATATGTCAATGAAGATCTTACTGCGGCTTAAGTGCGATGTTCCTTTGACTTGCGGTGTTCAAGTCATCTTGGTCATGGAGACTTATACTTTGACATCTTAAGCAAGCATCTCCAAGGAGGTGTGGACCCAGGATGATCGGGTGTAAGCCGAAGTGCCCGAAGATGTTTGAACAGCCTACAAAGGATTCACCACTCCTTGCGAGGAGATGTATACCCAGGCCTATCGTCGGATTGTTACTCAAAGCCTCTGGCCAGAGCATATCATATTTAGAGTGAGAGTCTCTAAAATACATGAGAGTAATTAGAAATCCAAAGGACGAGTAAGACATTACTTGGGCTAGGTGTGACGTAGTCAGCCTAGTGGGGACTGACACCATTGACCGTGTCCTGAACCAAGTGGGTATAAGGTGGTGAAGGGAATGGGGCACGATTCATTAGAGCTGCTGAAGGGTTTCAGAATAATTTCTTCTGAGGTCAAACCGTTGATCTTTCGATTAATTGGGGATCATGATGTACTACTAGGTGCCACTCATGATCGTTCTATAATTAGTTAATTATAGACGGCCAACATAAATCGAAAGCCTATTTAGTCACACGCACTACGATAATCCGAGGGATTAAAACGAGTTGAAAATTGGATTTTCCGATCAAGAGAAATAAGTCGAATCTGAGTTAATTATAGGCGCAATGGAAGCTAAAAATGGCTAAGTCTTTTGAAGGCTTTTGGGCGAATTAAATGAGTTTAATTCGCGACCGGTTCGGGTCGATTTTGGCCGGCCAAAGAGGGTGTTAACCCTCCTTGGTGGCCGGCCATTAAAGGGAAAAATCAATTTATTTGGTTTAATTAATAAGATAAATCAAGCACGATTTATTTTATGAATTATGGATAAATAAATTTGTATAAAGAAATTTATATAAATAAATTTATAGAAATTTATTCTTTTATGGAAGATTAAAATAATCCATGAATTGGGTTTATTTTAATTTTATAAAATCAATTATGAATTGATTTTTCCATAATAAGAAAGTTTATAAATTTCTTATAAAATTTATTCCATAATTTAAAGAGAAGAAGAATTAGTTTTTATTATAAATTAGTTTATAATAAAGACTTGGTTTAAACGGAATTAATTCATAAGAATTTATAGGATAAATTTCTTATGATAAATAATTAGTTTTATTATAAAGTTAGTTATAATAAAATTCATAAGAAAATTTATAGAATAAATTTCTTATGATAACTAATTTGTTTTATTATAAATGGTTATAATAAGACTAGGCTTAAACGGAATAAGCAATAAGAAAATTTATAAGATAAATTTCTTATAACTAATTCCGTTAATTCCGTTAATTCGGTTTAGAGGGAGACTTAGCAAAGGAGTTGCTACTATATAAAGGAACCAAAGGCTAGCCCTTAATTCCAATTCAAGTAATTGAATCATAGAGCTCTCCCTCTCTCTCTTAATCTCTTCTCTTCTCTTCTCCCTCTCCCTCTCTTGCCTAGGGCCGGCGCCCACTTGGAGCCTAGGGCCGGCGCCCACTTGGTGACTTAGGGCCGGCGCAACTCCTCCCTTAGTTGAGGTTGGCGTGAGCTTCAAGAAGAAGAAGGAGAACCCGAACGCGAAGAAGAAGAAGCGGATAGCGATTCCTCTCTTCCCGGAATTTGATTCCGTTACTTCGTTGGTTAGTTTTTCATTATTTTCTCTCTTTCTTCTAGTTGTGCCTTCCGAGAATCTAGTAGTTCTCGTCGGCACAAAACTCGTGACTTTGCGAAGTCATCCCGAAGAGAACTCGGCGTGGACGCGAATAGAGGCGAAGCTTCCAAGGGACGCTACGGTTGGATCTCGTCCCTTTCTTCGAGTTACGCAAGGTACAAAAGTAAATTAGTTTACTTTTTCGCAAACTTTTATTTTATGATTATGTCGATACACTATAAGGTTGCATGCTAGATACGAAGTTAAAATAATTTAGGAAATTATTTTATGCAAACTCTTCCGCTGCACGTAAAAATTTTAAATTTTACGAACTCGTATCCTTGTCGACATGCACCCGGTCCCAACAGTGGTATCAGAGCCGGTTAGTGTTCGACTTAATCAAATAATTGTTTTGTGGAAAACTTTGTCATGATCTCAATTTCGGAAAAAATTTTCAATTATGGAAACTTTCGAATTATAATAAATTTTAGATTTAGGAATTTCAAAGTTTGGAAATCCTCATGAAATTTCGCAAACGTTTGAAATTTTCTATTTTCTGAAATTTTATAATAATTTCGAAATCTTCCCATCTTTGGAAACTTTCCAATTTTGGAAATTTTTCTATTTTAGAAATTTTCCAATTTTGGAAATATGTAAGTTTCCTTTGTACCAGAAACTTACAATTATTCTGAAAATCAATTTTCGAAATCTCGCAATTTTGGGCACTTTCTTTTAAGAAAGTCTAGACAAATTCATGGACAGTTAATTGACAATTAAATTTGAATTGGTTTTTAAATTGACAACAAAATTCTTTATTTTGGATTGAGCCTCGGGGAGCCGTCCAATTTAAAGTTAGTTGTTGTAATTTAATTTCCCAATTTTAATTGAAATTGTCATGTTTGATTGGATTGAGCCTCGGGGAGCCGTCCAATTGGATTTACAACACATTACTTTTCTTTGGGTATCTGAGCCTCGGGGAGCCACCCTTAGAAAACAATTTGTTGTAATTAATTAAATCCATGAATAAAATATGTTTAAGAGGTGATGCTCTTACATATTGTTGTCTCCAAAATTAATTAGGAAAATGGTTTCCTATAGAGTTTCTTAAATGAGATTTTCATGAAAATAATATGTAGTTGAATTAAGGGATTTGTCTCTTAATTTAACAAGATTTGATTTAGAGAAATCAAAGTCTTGAACATATTATTTCCGAAATTAATTATGACAATTTAGGAAATTGTTTCCCAAAACAATTCCTTTAATAAAGTATGAAATTATAATTAGGAAATCCGGTTCCTAATTTAATTCATGAGACTTGATAAATTAAGTCACATACATACTTTATTAAGGAAATCGTTAGTCATGACATAATTTTATGTCATGAATGTGCTTAAAAGAATGAGACCCAAAACCCCTTACAAAATATTAAGGCCAACACCTTCCATTAATATGGTTAGAATCGGAGTTTTGTTTCTCGCTTGGGTTGATGGACACATCCATGCCCGACTTGAACCTCAACATGTTCAAACCATGGAATTAGTTTATGAATAATATAGTTCGAGTCAGAGGTCAATCATTAGTTTTGGTTGTTGGACACATCCAAGCCTGACTAAGCGGTTGAATGAGCTCCAACCATGTTAAAACTATTTCTTGATTAATGGGTCAGCCTTAAGCTTGGAGCATCGATTTGTTGTGCCACAGCCAAGGTCGATGTAAAGAGAGGTGCAGTTGGGTGCTATGTATAATGATACATACTTGTTAATGAGTTAACAACCCAATGTTTTATGCAAACATTCAATTAGTTGATAGCATAATGTGATAGTTACATATATGTGATGTGTAATCGGTATAATTACCTACCTTCATAGCTAAGAAGAACTTGATGGCCACAGCCATGGTTGTTCTTATCTATGGTTGGATATCAACCTATTTGGAGATGTTCCTACGATCTCCCGAATTGATAATAAGGGTGACTCAATTCGNCTCTGACTTAGACGGATCGTTACTTTTGTCTACTTCTTGACTCTAATGCACGACTAAGAATGCGGAAATCTTTTTTTTTTCTTTTAAATCCCTCTAGGGATGATATTCTAACTCTAATAGTCATGCATGATACCATGACACACCTCCTTTCTCTAAAATTCATAAAGAAAATATTTATTGAAACTCACCCTGCCCAACTTCACTTTGCGGCACCAGTCGACTGCTAAGTGGCAGTCGACTGGTACCAGGCGACTGACCCTTGGCAGTTGCCTGGTGCACCGAACAGAAGCTGCTGTTCGATAGGGCAGTCGACTGGTCCTGTACCAGTCGACTGGCACCAGTCGACTGATACTGAACCAGTCGACTGGCACGCCTGAAATCTAAAATTCAGAATCTGAAATTCATCTCCAAACATCCACCAAACACATACTTTCGAGCCATACAAAATCATGACACCATTTCTATACCCTATACTAGTTTTCTAAACAGTTTAGCCAATCAAACGAATCCATAAACTTGAAATTAGGACTTTTGCAAGATTTAGCAAGTTATGAAAATCTATATAAACTTTAGGCTAGAGTTTGTACCAAACTTAACTTCTAACCATTTAAACTCATCATGCAAGACTCTATAACATTGCTAAAGCATTATGAAATGAGAAAGCGACTTTTCTAAACATATTAAGCAATAAAACTTGATTCAAAGGAGAACTAGTACTATCTTGGCACATGCATCAATATCTTCAACAAAGTATCAATATTTCAAACTACTCACACTTCTGTTCATCCAATGCAATCATAAGGATATGTATGCTAAATGAAATGGCATGGAATCTTTATTCTACGAAATTGAGCATGTAAAACTATCCAAAGCTTAAAAGTTCGCTAAACTCCATAAAGCAATAACTCGGAATTTGAATAAACTTAAACATTATAATTCAAATAACTAAATTGTCTTGTCTCAAGGATCTCTCCAAGCTCAGCCACCACACACACTTTGCTCAGCACCGCCTCGTTGCCTTCCTTCAGAATTGCTTGCCTTTACCTTTATCTGCAGTAAGAGGAAATGCAACTAGTAAGCAAAAAGCTTAGTAAGTACTATCTAGCTCACAAAATCTCGATATGTGCAAACATGCTTCTTGAACAATATGAACATCACATGAGATACTTATATGCTTGAAAGAAAAACACTAAGAACATGTTTAACTCAAAACATGCATACTCAAGCATTAATAAATCTCAACTTGCTTTTCTTGGCTCAACTTGAAACTTTAGCTATTCTTTAACTTTTTGAAAACTCTTTAAACTTTAGAAACTTTGCTAAAGCATATACTTGAAAATAATAATCACTTGGATCCACTGAAGACGTAAGTACCATCTCATATGCGCGTTCCCTAAAAGGTTGGGGTAGCGAGCCACCAATCCTAATAGAGCAGACCTTGGTCTACCAGGGCCAAGACCTTGGAATTGGACACCTGGATTTCTTTAACGACGCCCTTGGACGCCGGGTACTGGCATTAGAAAATAAAATAGTTTTTCTTTCTTTTCTTTCTTATCTGTAAATGCCTTGGCATTTTCTCAAGAACCTTGCGTGCTAAAATCCCTAAGTCTTGACTTTTGGGGATTTCTTAAGGCCTTGGCCTTTTCTTTTCTTATCTTTATCTTCTCTTTTCTTTTCTCATAACTTTCTTAGCCCCTAATCTCACATAGGGTGCTTAATCAAACTTATACAAGCATATAATGAACTAAGATCACATGCAAAAACTTAAACAAAAAGGAAATATCTCTTTTAAAAACTTTTAAGGGAAATTCTTGCGGAAAAACCGCCTCTTACTGCAGGTGAGCAGTACTTACTTTGATATCTTGGACTTACAACCAAGATTGACGTCTAGGGCTCGGGAGAAACTTGAGATCTCGGAGAATTCTTTGCGCCTACGCGTTCTCCTCGTCGAGACGAACGCAACGCTCCGCTTTCCTTGATCCCTCCTTGGCCGGCGCCCCTTGGAAGAGGAGAGAAGGGCTTGGTGTTGGCGTGCGTGCGTGAGAGGGGGGGGGGAGGTCGCGCGGCTAGGGTGAGGAAGAGAGAAACCAAAAATCTAATTTCCTCTCTTAACTCATCTATTTATACTATCTTTATGAAAAGAATCGTAACTACTCTATAAATATATTTCTCTCCACTTTTCGTTGTGCTTGATACCCTAGCCCAGCCGGTCGCGCTCGCGCCGGGTCTCTTGGTGGTCGTGGGTTCGAACCCCCTGCTGCCCTTAAACGTTTTTTCTTTTTTTTTAAAATACTAAACGGACTCGAAAAATTTCATAAAAATATTCTAAAAATCCCTAAAAATATCTAGAATATTCCTAAACCATTTTTAAATAATTCTAAGGACTTTAAGAACTAAAAATAGGAATTTTGGGGCGTTACACTATTCACCTAGCCCTCCAAGCTAGGACTTTTCACCCAACCCTCCAAGTTAGAACTTTTCACCTAGCCCTCCAAGCTAGGACTTTTCACCTAGCCCTCCAAGCTAGGACTTTTCACCTAACCCTCCAAGTTGAGACTTTTCACCTAACCCTGCAAGTTAGGACTTTTCACCTAGCCCTCCAAGCTAGGACTTTTCACCCAACCCTCCAAGCTAGGATTTCATGCCACTTTTCACCTAGCCTTCCAAGCTAGGATTTCGTGCCCAGTCCGCGGCTAGGACTTAATCCCCATGCGTTTAACCAGACATAAATCAAAACTTAAATCAGTGTCAACACCAAAACAACAATCAGGGTCAGACTGCATCAACAATCTCCTCCTTTTTGTTGTTTGACAACTCAATTTAAGTTTAGGCATTGATGATCAATTGAAGGTAGTTCAATTATCATAAGGGAATCAAAGTCCTTCCCCTACAATAACCCTAAACTTAATCAACCAATTTCTCCCCTTGTCAAACATCGAAAAGGGTATGGTTATTATGTTTGAACATACCTCCCCCTCAAACACGGGTCTCTCCCCAAACCCAAAATAATCAAAGAACAAATTTTGAATTGTACATGAAAACATATACAGAATAATATCATGGTCAAGCATGTATATGTTTCATATGACAAGTAAGTCAAAGGATGATTTTTGAATTGCATATGAGAGGCATATACCATAAATGTATCATGGCAACAATGTATATGTAACCCATCAGACTGATGTTTGATACAGAAAAATCTCTGATATATCTATGTACGATTAATTTTCAGAAAAATTTCTGTAATTTTGATTCGTTCAAGATCAGACTACATTAACATTTGGAATTCCATGTGAAGACATATACAAAAGTATATCATGGTCAAATAAGTATATGCTTCATATGACGAGTAAGGAATGCATCTGTATCTGACACATAGTCCTGATTGGTCTCAGTGACCGATCAGGTTCGTCGATTATTTGATACAGAAATATTTCTTGTTAGTCTAGGGAGCGATCAGATTTCAGAAAAATTTCTGAAACATCGATATGTTCCTGATCAGACTGCATTAACAATTTACATTCCAAAACAAAGGTGTAGACTCCATTAATATTCGTCATTTCAGAAAATTTTTTGAAACACTACATTAAGACCAAGAGTCATGACTCAACAAACCCTTTCTTATGAATTTGAACATTCCAACATAGGTTTATATCAAATCAGTATTAGGTTTTGTTCCAAGTATCTTAACCATCATCCTACTACTCAGTTCTATCGATACTTCATCAAAATTGATGAAGGGGGATTGGTCTGAGGAGTGGTCTGATATAATTTAGAATGATCTGAGAATCAGTATTGATCTAATCGGTCACCAGACCGATCAGACTTTCCTGGATCGGTCGGTGGACCGATCTAGTTTGATACAGAGAGGTTTTCTGAACCAGATTTCATAAATTGAGTTTCAGAAACTCTGAAATCAGATTTGTTTGATTGTACTGTTTCAGAAATGAGATTTCAAAAACCCTAATTCAATTAGATTCAATCCCATTGATCCTAAAGGGTTTCATTTAACTAAAATCCATTTCTCGAAATAATCAACATGATTTGTGTCAAAGCATAAAGGTAATCCATTTGATTCTAAGGATTCCCTTAATCAAAATATATGTCATGATTTATGTCAGAGCATGATCAGTATTTTTCTAAGCATGAAATTGAATATCAAAACCTGTTTGTATCAAAGCATGATTAGGTTCCTAAAATCTAAGTTGGATACTTCAAAACAGATTTGTATCAAGTCAATATTAAATTTGTATCAAAGTCAATGGATGATCAAGTTTGTTCAAAATATTTATCAATTTCATAATCCCCAACTCTGTCCGGCATGTTTGTATCAAGATAATATCAAAATATAATCGATTTTCCAAACATACCTATACAACATGAGTATCAATGTATGATCATGTGTGTATCAAAATATTCCAATTATGATAATGTTTATTTCAAACAATTTTGATAATCCAATCTACCTTGATAATCAGATTTTATAGCAAATCATGGAACTTGAGTGCTGAATTTTGAAACATCATAACTATGTGAGCATACTGTTCTTAACCAAAATTTTCATGCCATAGACTAATATTAATAGCACATAGAGTAAATCATGGCATACTTGATCATGTTCACCTCCAACACATTAAGGAAGAACTTAAGCCTAAGATATATCATCAGTTATTCCAAAAATAAACTGTGATTTTGATATTTTGGCTAATCTTCTAGATTTACCATGAACTATAGCAATCCATTGTCATGATTCAACCTAAATCATTCATGCAATATATTTTTCCTTTTCAAAACTAGTTGGTTTATTTTGAAGCATGAATATACTATCATTCATTGTATGAAAATTTCCTTACTACTCAAGTGAAATTTCATAAAACACAAATTGCAGTAAAACATAAATTGCTACAAGAAAACCAATTAATCTAAGCAATTCATGGCAAGAGCAAATTATGTATGAACTAAACCCTTCATGCAATATATAAAAATAATTTCCAAGGCTTGTTGACTTATTTTGAAACTAGTGTAACCTTAGCCTTGGGTTTGAAGCACCACTTATCAACAACCTATGTTGATAGATGCTCCCCCTCAATTAATGCTTATACAATTCAAAATGTGGAAGTTTTAGGTACCCATATTTTGGGACCTAAACCATCTACAATTAATGACTTGGCACCCATGCCTTAGTCAATTTCTTCCTAACCTTTTGAACCCTAGAATCATTTGATGATCTAAAGTGGGTTCTAGACATTAAGGATACAAAGGTTGGTTCTTTATGTCGGTAACCTATGTAACGCCCCAAAATTTCCATTTTTAGTTTTTAAAGTCCTTAGAATTATTTAGAAATGGTTTAGAAATATTCTAGATATTTTTAGGAATTTTTAGAGTATTTTTATGGAATTTTCCGAGTCCGTTTGGTATTTTTGGAAAAAGAAAAAGAAAAGGAAAAAGGGAAAAATTGGAAAAAACAGATTTAGTGCAGCCGGTGGATTGAACCCGCGACCTCCACCGAACAGCACAAGCGCCCAACCAGCTGGGCTAGGGTTTCAAGCACAGAAAAGGAAAGAATGATAGATATTTAAGCTGTAGTTAGGTTGATCCGAACCTTGAGTATAAATAGCTAATTAAAGGGAGAAGTTTTATTCTCTCTCAAATCCTCTCCCTCTCCCAATTGCGCCGACCCCTCTTCTCCCTCTCCTCTCTTGGGCGACACCAACACCAAGCCAAGAGGGCCGACCGAGACCCTTCTCGAAGAGATAATCCTATATTCGGGATCCCCGCGACGAGAGGAACGCGTAGACGTGAAGAATTCTTCGAGATCTCAAGTTTCTCCCGAGCTCTAGACCTCAATCTTGGTTGTAAGTCCAAGATATCAATGTAAGTACTGCTCACCTGCAGTAAGAGGCGGTTTTACCGCGAGAATTTCCTTTAAAAGTTTTTAAAAGAGAATTTTTCCTTTTTGCTTTAGTTTTTGCATGTGATCTTAGTTTTTATATGCTTGTATATGTTTGATAAGCACCCTATATGAGATTAGGGACCAAGAAAAGCTATGAGAAAAGAAAAGAAGATAAAGATAAGAAAAGAGAAGGCCAAGGCCTTAAGAAAATCCCCAAAAGTCAAGACTTAGGGATTTTAGCACGCAAGGTGCTCCAGAAAATGCCAAGGCATTTACAGATAAGAAAGAAAAGAAAGAAAAGCTATTTTATTTTATAAGGCCAGTACCCGGCGTCCAAGGGCGTCGTTAAAGAAATCCAGGTGTCCAATTCCAAGGTCTTGGCCCTGGTAGACCAAGGTCTGCTCTATTAGGATTGGCGGCTCGCTACCCCAACCTTTTAGGGAACGCGCATTCAGATGGTACTTACGTCTTCAGTGGATCCAAGTGATTAGTATTTTCAAGTATATGCTTTAGCAAAGTTTTCTAAAGTTTTCAGAAAGTTTTCAAAAGTTAAAGAATAGCTAAAGTTTCAAGTTGAGCCAAGAAAAGTAAATTGAGATTATTTATTGCTTGAGTATGCATGTTTTGAGTTATACATGTTCTTAGTTTTCTTTCAAGCATATTAGTATCTCATATGATTTTCATATTGTTCTAGAAGCATGTTTGCACATTTCGAGATTTTGTGAGCTAGATAGTACTTACTAAGCTTTTCGCTTACTAGTTGCATTTCCTCTTATTGCAGATAAAGGTAAAGGCAAGCAATTCTGAAGGAAGACGACGAGGCGGTGCTGAGTAGAGTGTGTGTGGTGGCTGATTATGGAGAGATCCTTGAGACGAGACATTTTAGTTATTTGAATTGCAGTGTTTAAGTTTATTCAAATTTCAAGTTCTTGTTTTATGGAGATTATGGAGTATTTGAGTTTTGGATAGTTTTATATGCTAAATTTCTTAGAGTAAAGATTCCATGTCATTTCCTTTAGCATATATGTCCCCATGATTGCATTGGATGAGTAAAAGTGTGAGTAGTTAGAAATATTGATACTTTATTAGAGAAAAAGTGTTTGTGTCAAGATAGTATCAATTTTCCTTTTGAATTAAGTTTCATAGTTTAAATATGTTTAGAAAAGTTGCTTTCTCATTCCATAATGCCTTAGTGATGTTATAGAACTTTGTATGATGAGTTTAAATGGTTAGAAGTCAAGATTGGTACAAACTCTATTGTTAAAGTTTATATAAACTTGTTTAGTTTATTTTCTCCCATAAAAGTCCTAAATTTAAGTTTATGGATTCGTTTGATTGGTTGAATTGTTTAGGAACCTGACATAGAGTATAGAAATGGTGTCGTAGTTTGATATGGCTCGAAATAGAAGGAATGGTGGCCTTGGACAGCAAGGGCCGAAATCTGTAAAACAGATTACAGCCGTATCAGTCGACTGCCACGTCATCAGTCGACTGATACAGGCTGTTTAAGAGGGGTAAGGTTGTTTTCGATGGGTATTGGCTATGGGATTGAGAAGAGAGTCTATGGGATCGAGAAGAGAGTATGACATGGTATTATTATACATGATTGCTTAAGTCAGAAGATGAATGTTAGAAAAATTTAAAAGTTTAAAAGAAAAGATTTTCGCAATTTTCTTTAGTCATGTATAAAAGTCAAGAAGTAGAGATAAGTAACGATCCGTCTAAGGTAGAGAGAAGTCGGGTCGCTACAACCTACACCGGCCTTGTTGTAAACCGCCCTTTGGGAGTTTAGTATCATGTCTAAGGTTTTTGAGCCACTTGAAAATTTCTCAAGAATATTCTTGAGATTTTCAATTTTTCTCTTTAAATCCTTATTTTCATTCTCAAGTGACTTATCATGTAAATCATCAACTACCTCATTCTTAGAGGTTTTCAATTTTTCTACCTCTAACTTCAAGGATTTAATCTTGTTCTTAGGCCTCTTAAGCATGTTTGTCATGCAAGCTATTGTTCTATAGCACTTATCTAACTCGGGAGAGATTACCTCTTCATCATCCAAAGATGATGAAGGCACGGTTGAGGAGCTTCTTGATTCGTTGTCACTCTCCTCGGTTGATTCTTCTAAGGCCATGAAGGCCATATGGCAGTGAGTGCTCTTCTCCTCCATTTCCTTTTTCCTCTCCTTGTTCTTTTGGTCACCTGCCACTAAAGCAATCCCTTTCTCCTTGAGGCTTTGGTTAGCAAGTTCGTGTAGCTCCATTTCACAAAATAAATCTTCTAACTTAATAATTGACAAGTCCTTGGAAACCTTGTAGGCATCCACCATGGATGATCAGACAACGCTGGATCGGTCACCAGACCGATCCAAGAGGGAACTTCGTGCCAACTTCCCTGATCGGTCACCAGACCGATCCGGGCAAGGCCAAACCCACTCTAAGTCAAGAGAACTGGCTCCCAGCCTCCCCTGACTCGTGCTCAGTCCCTCAGACCAAGACTCCATGCCCAGTCTCACTCATCGGTACTTTAACGTAGCTTTCCAAGCTAGGACCTGGCTTCACTCACCAGGATTTCATCACCTAGCCCTCCAAGCTAGGACTTTTCACCTAGCCCTCCAAGCTAGGACTTTTCACCTAACCCTCCAAGTTGAGACTTTTCACCTAACCCTCCAAGTTGGGACTTTTCACCTAGCCCTCTAAGTTAGGACTTTTCACCTAGCCCTCCAAGCTAGGACTTTTCACCTAGCCCTCCAAGTTGGGACTTTTCACCTAACCCTCCAAGTTAGGACTTTTCACCTAGCCCTCCAAGCTAGGACTTTTCACCCAACCCTCCAAGCTAGGATTTCATGCCACTTTTCACCTAGCCCTCCAAGCTAGGATTTCGTGCCCAGTCCGCGACTAGGACTTAATCCCCATGCGTTTAACCAGACTTAAATCAAAACTTAAATCGGTGTCAACACCAAAACAACAATCAGGGTCAGACTGCATCAACATAAAGGAAGTGGAGTTAAGAGAGGAGTAATAAAATAGACCAAAGTCTTAGTAAATCTAGGCAATAAGTCCTGCTTCGAAGAATTGGGCACTAAGTCCTGATCAAGGATTGGGCACTGAGTCCTGGTAAAGGGCTGGGCATCGAAGACCTGCTCGAATGGTGGGCACTAAGTCCTGGTCGAGTACTGGGCAAGAAGACCTGGTTCGAGGAATTGGGCAAGAAGACCTGGCCGAGGGTTGTGCACCGAAGTCCTGGACTTAGGGTTTGCGCACGAAGTCTTAGTCCGAGGGATTGAGCAACTTAGCTGAGCGATGACTAAGTACAGAAGTAGAGATGGGTCGGGGTTCGGACGTCTCGAGATCGGAGAGTATCGGAGGCTAAGCAAAAGCCCACCCGATAGACTGAGTGGCAACCGTCTCCTGAATGGAGTAGGTGAAAGGCGCGTTCTCGGGGGTGGGAACTTGCGTCAATTTGACCTAGGGTTTCATGAAAATCCAAAGTTAGAACCAAGTCTTTAAGGCTAATATTGTGTGTATATCTGCTTTGTATTCGTGTATCTTGCAGGTGCTAAGAATGGAAGACAAAGTAGGGAAATCACACAGAAGGTGGCTGGAAGCTTTGAAGCCAGGCGCCCCCATCAATAGGGGCGCCCAACAGCATCCAGGAGCCCCCATCAATAGGGGTGCCTGGCTCAAAGAAGAAAATGGCAGTTTCGTGAAGAAGGCAGAATAGACTTCCATTCAGGCGCCCGGGATGATACAGGCGCCCAAGTTGAAAGCTGTATTTGCTGTTTTGAGTTTGAAGCAGAGATAAGCTTTCATTCAGGCGCCTGGGAAGTCCAGGGTACCCTGGTCAAAGGTTTTATCAGCTACGATGAGTTCGGTACGGAGATAAAGTTTGACCAAGTCCATAGGGGTGCCCCCATCATCACAGGCGCCTATATGAAGCCTATAAAAGGGGTCTCGACCCCTCAGCTTGAGATACAACTTTCTGGAATGATTCTGATCATTCTGACTGATGACAAAGTGCTAAAGATGAGGTTCTATGACTGGGAGGCTCCAGGAGGAACTGCGCAGCACTTCGGAGGTCCAGATCGGTCGAGGCTTCGACCTTAATTGTTTGGTTTGCTTATTATTATTCTGCACTTAATTTCATATCTTTTTCATTGTAACTTCTTCACTGTAAGACGGGTTTTCTCCGCCTCTGGAAATTTCAGAAAGGAGACCAATAGTGGACTCACGCCGAGTACATAGGCCTTGGACATACTGACCCTGGGGGGTCAGGAACCAAGTAAATAAATCTTGCGTGTCTGCTGTACTGTCTTGTTTTTCTTCGTTCTGTTTATTTTCCGCTGCACTAACGCTCTGTTTAAGAACGAACCAACAAGTTTTTCTACAAAGTTTCCATGACATGTTTTCGGTCGATATTCACCCCCCCCTCTATTGACGGCACCGGTTCTACACATATCACATGCTTTGGGTGCAACGAAAAGGGCACTATAAGGATAAGTTCCCGAAAGGTAAAAAGGAGGTAAAATCTAAACCCGTCTCAATTTTATTAAATGCTAACATGAAGTGTAGGAATGGAGTATCCCAAGAGAAGAAGAGGAGGATTCGATGCTTCACGTGTGGTGAGCTAGGGCACTACCACACCAAGTGTCCAAGGAAGAAAGAGCTCAAGAAAATGGGGCACTTGAGGAGATGGAAGAAAGAGGAAAGGAAGAAGCAAAGATCACAACAATGAGGGACTTCAAGGGTAAGGGAGGTAATCCCTAACTCTAGATTAAAATGTAACTCAAATTTTAGTTCCTCTATGCATGATAAAAATAGAATTAATTACTCATCCATGCATGCTAGAAACCATGAAAATTGCTTACTTGTGCACAACTTTGGATTTAGATATAATGATAGGACTAGGGTCGACAAGGTAGATCAAAACCCTAGGACAAACATGCATCATGATCAACCCAAGACCTCTAGACCTAAGGATTATGACACTAATCCCAAGAAGGGAAGGAATGTGTCTAGAAATGAGGGTAGGTCTAGGAATGTCCAAAGTGGACATGTGGATTCTAGGTTTAGGAACCTAGAAAGGGAAAATCAAGCCTTGAGGGCAAGGCTTGATGCATTAGAAAAGGCCCTAGAAAGGTTCACGGTTGGTTCAAAGGGTCTAGACATGGTGTTGGGTAGTATAAAACCCAACTACGATAGATCGGGGTTAGGATACCGGTCTAAGACCTCCAAGGCCAATGGTAAGAAATATGCTGGGAAGGCATATAATCATGGCAAGAAGGAGAAGTCCAAGGATGGCAAGGGGGTGTCATCCAAAGGTAAAAAAGAGTGACTTAACAAAGGACAAGGTGTCTAAGGTTAAGAGGGTTCACTTTGTAGGCCAAGAATCACCGGTGGCACACCGGTGTGGCCTAGTGTGGATTGAGTCACCAAGGGAGGTGGCTAAGAGCTCAAGGGGGAGCTCTAGTAGCCTTTGGGGTCCATGGTAAATGGATCTCAAGAGTTTCTCTCCTAGGAAATTAGGTGAAATGTGCCAAAAAGGGTTGGAAGACTTGGGTAAGTGTTAATCCTAGGTTTTAGCACATTAAAAAGGGAATTTAGGAAGAAAAGGATGAAAATAGGAGTATATTTGGAAAAATTAGGTTTTAATGTGTGAATATCATGTAATTCAGTGATAGAAATGTGTTATGGTCAAGTGCTAGAAGATATATCAAGAAAAAGTCAAAATTAGGACTTTTGGGAGATGTTTAAATGATATATTTTAGGAGAAATTGGATTTCGTGCCAATCTTGGGATATGAAGTACATTTATTTGGAAACATATTTTTTCCAAGTAGATATAGACTTCACAAATCTCCCTACAAAATTGTATATTTTTCAGAGATTTGTAGAATTATTTAGGCATTACTGAAATTGAGCTGAAAAACCTGAAATTCAGGTATTAGTAAACTGCCCTGGGGGCAGTCGACTGGTCTCAGCCTAGAAACTCTCTGTTCGATTTGGGAGTCGACTGCCATATGGGCAGTTGATTGACCAGTGAGAATATACAAATGAACCTATTAGGTGATCAGAAATTGGAAATTTGGATTATAGAATATGGTTGTGGATTAAAAGTCTTGATTATGATCTTATATTCCTTCAATGAAGTGTTACCCCATGCTTTAACAAGGCCTTATTGAAAGTCAAGGAAGATTGATAAGTAAATGGTTATCTAAAGTTAAGAGATAAGAAGAAGGAGAGTTTTGTCATATTAAGGACACTTATGGAAAAGAAAAGAATTGAGGACAATTCCTTGTGAAAATTGGTAATGGTTAGAGTTGACCAACACAAGGAATCATGAATAATGTTCAATGTTGATACAAATGCCAAACCTTTTAGGAAATTAGAATTGTATCAAAAGTCAAGCACATTTGTGGTTTTCATGAAACCATATTTTTCTAGGATAGGGTATATCCTAGCAAATGTGCTTGATAACTCTTTGATTGGGTTTTGTTGAGTTCTTTTTGGCACTAAGGGAAAGGGTGCTTGGGGCAATCCTTTGATAGTGTCAAACGGGGAAGAACTTGGATGTTGAGTTGGGTATAACTCAACATGGTAGAAAACTTGGATTGTTTTAGACTTAGAGCGTTAGTGCAACGGAAAATAAATAGAACGAAAAAGACAATAACGACACAGCGCACGCGGGATTTACTTGGTTCCCAACCCCCCAGGGTCAGTACATCCTAGGCCTAAGCACGGGAACGCCCGTCCACTATTGGTCTCCTTTTCGGACTTTCCAGAGGTGGAGAAACCTGTCTTACAGTGCAGAAGTACAATAACAAATATAGCAAAGTAAGTACAGAATAATAAAATGCAAACCGAACAAGCAAGTTTTTGAAACTCGGCCGATCTGGACCTCCGAAGTGCCGCGCATATCCTCCTGGAGCCTCCCATACATAGAGCCTCGTCTTTAGCGCATTGTCGTCAGTCAGAATGATCAGAATCGCTCTAGAATGTTGTGTACTGATGCCTTGGGGTCGAGCCCCTTTTATAGTGCTCCTGGGGGCGCCTGATTCGCTGGGGGGGCCTGACACGTGCCTTCAGATCGGAGAACCTTCATCTATAGCTCGGTCAGTGCTTATCCCTTCTGAATCGGCCCCTGGAGCTGACTGGGGCGCCCGGGACCTCCTGGGTGCCTAGCTTGACTTGGTCTGCTGGCTTCGTGGCTGATTTGCTTCGATTACCTCTTTGGCTTTGACCTTGGGCGCCCGGGACCTCCCGGGCGCCTAGCCCGGTGTGATTTCGAAGCGTTCTTGCTTCATTGCTATTTTGGCCTTGACCTTGGGCGCCCGGGACCTCCCGGGACCCTAGCCTCAAAGCTTCCAACCCAAGACTGAGTTTTACTCTTTGATCTGGGCGCCCCCATCAATAGGGGCGCTTGGCTTGGCTGCTTTCCAGCTTTTTGCCTGCTTTGTCTCCGGTACTTGGTACCTGCAAGATACACAAACACAAAGCAAATATACATACGATATTAGCCTTAAGGACTTAGTTCAGACTTCGAATTTCCACGAAACCCTAGGTCGAACCGACGCAAGTTCTCACCCCCGAGAACGCGCCTTTCACCTACTCCTTTCAGGAGACGGTTGCCACCCCAGTCCTTCGAGTGGACTTTTGCTTAGCCCCGATACTCCCGAATCTCGAGACGTCCGAACCCCAACCCGTCTCTACTTCTGTCCTTAGTCATCGCTCAGCTAAGTTGCTCAGTCCCTCGGACCAAGACTTCTTGCCCAGTCCTCGACCATGACTTCGGTGCCCAACCCTCGGCCAGGTCTTCTTGCCCAGTCCTCGACCAGGACTTAGTGCCCACCTTCCGAGCAGGTCTTCGGTGCCCAGCCCTTTGCCAGGACTTAGTGCCCAATCCTTGATCAGGACTTATTGCCCAATTCTCCGAACCAGGACTTATTGCCTACGTTTCCTAGGACTTTCTTCCACTTTGTTACTTCTCTCTTAACTCCCCTTTGTCTGTTCAATATATAACTGACTTAAGTAAATTGTCAAACATTAAAACACTTAGAGGAGAACATCACTAATGCAACGTGCACCAACAATCTCCCCCTTTTTGATGTTTGACAATAACTTAAGTTAGATTGGCTTAAAAGGCTAACTTACAATCCTTGGGATCAAAAGAATAAAAAATGATATACGTTTTGAAACTACATTTTGATCTTTAGGAGAAGAATATTTTCTAACATAAGCTCACCTCCCCTTTTTGAAAAAAAATATTTTGATTCATTGATCCTTCTGGAAGACACCAAAAATTTTCTAACTTAAGCACACTTCTCCCCCTTTGTCATACATCAAAAATCAACAAGAATACTTGCGACAACAATGAGAACATTTGGTTCTTTTTGAAAATACTTAGTATATGTTTTTTAAATTATAGCATAAAACTAAGTACTTAAGTATTTTGAACTCAGAAAACTTAAACAATATTGCTTTTTTTTTTAGAAAATATCATATTTTTTGAAAGAATACTATGAGTTTTGAAAGGTACAAATACTTTGAAAAATGATCTTTGAAACATGCAAGTATTTTAAAGGATATTATGAATTTTTGAGAAATATGCAAGTACTTTTGAGAAAATAGATTGAGCCTTTTTAGAAAATCTAAGCACTTTTGAAACATATTATGCAATTTTTGACAATCTAAGTACTTTTTTTTAAAAAAAATATTTTGCATTTTTGAAAAGTATAAGTAATTGACGTGGTTCCTTTCCCAGTCTGACACAATCATAGGAAACCTTGTTGACTACAAAGTCATTTTCCTAAGTGTCCTGTAAAATTTTCCAAACTCAAGAAAGACATTCTTTCAAATTGATTAAAACCAGATGAATTTTTGAAAACATAATATTTTGCTTGTCTTGGTTTATCTTCCAGTCTGACACAATTATAGGAAACCTTGTTGACTACAAGGGCATTTTCCTAAGTATCCTGGAAGTTTTCCAACCCAAGTAAATATTATTTCAAAAACAATTTCATAGGCCACAAAAATTCTGAAAAATAGAATAATAGTATTTTGAAAGACTTATATTTTCAGCAAGATTTTGAACATGTTATTAAATAATTTCTTTTAATTTGTCCTCCCCCTAAACTTGACCTAGTCCTAGGAAGCTTGTTGACCACAAGTACTCTTCCTCTAAGTCTTTAGGGTTTAGTTCAAATCAAAGGAATTATCCAATAATTTCAAAACAAAAAAAATACAAAACTTTTCAGAAGTTTGACTCAGACTCCCTCTAAATCTGACACATCCTAGGAGTCCTTGTGGATCATGAAGTGGACCTTCCTCTGTGTCTTTAGGGTTTATCAAAATCAAATGAATGATAATTTTCAGGTAGATAAATTTTGAAATCATAATTTGGAAAGAAGATAATTTTTAAAGTATAAGCCTTTTTGAAAACATATGTGATAGAAATTGAGGCGCAGTTTTCAAAAAGTCTTTTCAAATAATAGAAAAACAATTTTAAAAGAGTGAAAACACTCCCCCTGTACCCGACATCGTTTGACTCTATCTAAGTGCCTTAAGGAACTTTAGTGTTGTCCTAAGAGGCTTGTGTCTACTTGCGTGAGTCAAACAATTTTTAAAAAGATATAATTTTTGAAAACATATAATATGTATAATCAATCAGACAAGCATGAATTCGATGAAAACATTATTATGTTGAAGCACTATTTTGAAAATATATTTTTAGAAAAATATTCTAACAATTTTGAAAACACTTTTTCAATTTATTAGTCCTTAACATCTCACCCATTCTAGATGTCTCAACACAGCAAGCAGGGTTGCTTTATGGGTGTATTGTGAGATGCTTGAATCATTTTCTTTAATTTATTATTAAATCTAAGATTTAATTGAAACATGTGCTGGATTCAAATCTAGCAATAGTAAAGTGAATTTGATTTTCAGTAATTGGCTTCCAGGTCTTGGCGAGGCACTAGGCCTTCTTTGGCTGTAACCTTATAGGATCATCAACCCTTTCCTTGACAAAGCCTTTTATAGAAAATTCATCTTCAAGTTACTCCTTGAAAGATTTTGGTCTAACTAGTTTGGGTATTGGTAGCTTCGACTAGTTCCACCAAAATGATTTCCTTAACGTACTATCATCTCACCACCTCCCAATACTAGGATGTTCAAGTTTCAATTATTCATTTTCCTATAACCATTCTAAATTATGCATAGAATTAAATGTGAATGACATGACATATATTAAAAAATTGCATATGCATGGCATGGTAGTTATGATGAGTCAAGCAATTCAAATTATTTTACTTAAGTTTCTAAAAATGTATCAAATTCCCGATTTGATACATGTCGTGTGAACCCGCGAATATGTCAACCCACTTTGACATATTTAATTTTATTAAATTAATTGTTGCGGTTTGGGTAAGATTTTATTTACTTCGAGTTTAAGTTATTTAAGAATTAATTGTGAGTGAGTAATTAGGGGTTAATTAAGTTAAATTGAATTAATTTGAATTAATTTGAATTTAATTAAGATTTAATTGAATTGATTTGAATTAATTTGAATTTAATTAAGATTTACTTGAATTAATTTAAGATTGAATTAATTAAGATTTAATTGAATTAATATAAGTTTGAATTAATTAGGATTTAATTGAATTAATTTAAGTTTGAAATAATTAAGATTTAATTGAATTAATTTATGTTTGAAATAATTAAGATTTAATTGAATTAATTTAAGTTTGAATTAATTAAGATTTAATTGAATTAATTTAAGTATGAATTAATTAAGATTTAATTGAATTAATTTAAGTATGAATTAATTAAGATTTAATTGAATTAATTTAAGTTTGAATAATTAATATTTAATTGAATTAATTTAAGTTTGAATTAATTAATATTTAATTGAATTAATTTAAGTTTGAATTAATTTAGATTTAATTGAATTAATTTAAGTTTGAATTCATTAATATTTAATTGAATTAATTTAAGTTTGAATTAATTAAGATTTAATTGAATTAATTTATGTTTGAATTAATTAAGATTTAATTGAATTAATTTATTCTTGAATTAATTAAGATTTAATTGAATTAATTTAAATAAGATTTGAATAATTAAGGTTGAAATGATTAATTAATAGTTGTGGGTTTAAGTTCATAATTTTCATTATTTCAAAAATTTCTGACTCATCCTTATTTTTCTTTTCAAGTTTTTCTAATAATTCTGATTTATTTGAACCTTTGTGATTTTTATTAACTATGGCCTTTATCATAGAAAATTCTATCTCCTCTTCATCCTTAAAATCACATCCCTCAACATAGGTGGAGTAATTTGGGCCACTAGTTAAAGTTTTATAATAATCTTCAATATTATCTATAATTAAGTTATCATCTAGGAGAATTTCATCTTGATTATCCTCAAAAATATTTCCCACAAAATCATTTTTGTCCTCAAAACAATTTCAATAATTTCATGATTATCTTCAGAAATATCTTCACTAATTTCAGAGTTATCTTTAGAATTATCCTTAAGGTTTTCAAATTTGAATTCATAATTATTTAAAGAATTTTCAAATTTGACTTCAGATTTATACAATGGATTTTCAAATTTGAATTTATAATTATCTAAAGAATTTTCAAATTTGAACTCAAAGTTATCCTTAAGGTTTTCGAATTTAGAATTAATCTTAGAGATAATTTTATCAAAATTTATTTCAAATTTAAGTTCAGAATTAATTTCAGATTTAAATTCAGAATTAATTTTAGATTTAAATTCAGGATTAAAATTATCAGAATTAATTTCAGGATTAAAATTATTAGAATTAATTTTACAAATTAGTGCATTGATATTGATAATTAAAGAATTAATTTTTGATAATTTATCATTGTCTATATTTTCTAGTTGGCCATGTAAAAATTTTATTTGACTATGTAAAAATTCTACTTTATCAGAAAAATTATCTAACCTATCTACATAGGATAGTGCAAGAATTTGAATAATTTTTGGAACATAAATCTTACGTACCTTTGCCAGACACTTATTTTTGTAGTGTCCGTATTTCTCACATTTGAAGCATCTGATGTGGTCCTTATTCATCCGGACTCCTGGCGCTGGTGCCTCCTTTGCCACCGGTGAAGAACGAGTCTAATGAGTAAGGCACTGATTTTTATAGTGCCCTCTCTCCCTGCACTTGAGATATATTATATGAAATTTAAAATTTGACATTTATAATTAAAATGTACCTGATTCACCCCTAGGCTCCCCCTCAACTCCTGGCGTCGTTGCTCCCTCGGCGGTTAGTCCGGTGAAGAGCGACCCAGCTCTGATACCACTTGTAGGACCGGTGCCATCGATAGAGGGGGGGGTGAATATCGACCGTTGAAAAATCTTCGAAAACTTCGTAGAAAACTTGGATCGTTCTAGACTTAGAGCGTTAGTGCAGCGGAAAATAAATAGAATGAAAAAGACAATAACGACACAGCGCACACGGGATTTACTTGGTTCCCAACCCCCCAGGGTCAGTACATCCAAGGCCTAAGCACGGGAACGCCCGTCCACTATTGGTCTCCTTTTCGGACTTTCCAGAGGTGGAGAAACATGTCTTACAGTGCAGAAGTACAATAACAAATATAGCAAAGTAAGTACAGAATAATAAAATGCAAACCGAACAAGCAAGTTTTTGAAACTCGGCCGATCTGGACCTCCGAAGTGCCGCGCACATCCTCCTGGAGCCTCCCATACGTAGAGCCTCGTCTTTAGCGCATTGTCGTCAGTCAGAATGATCAGAATCGCTCTGGAATGTTGTGTACTGAAGCCTTGGGGTCGTGCCCCTTTTATAGTGCTCCTGGGGGCGCCTGACACGTGCCTTCAGATCGGAGAACTTTCATCCGCAGCTCGGTCAGCGCTTATCCCTTCTGAATCGGCCCCTGGAGTAGACTGGGGCGCCCGGGACCTCCTGGGCGCCTAGCTTGACTTGGTCTGCTGGCTTCGTGGCTGATTTGCTTCGATTACCTCTTTGGCTTTGACCTTGGGCGCCCGGGACCTCCCGGGCGCCTAGCCAAGTGTGATTTCGAAGCGTTCTTGCTTCATTGCTATTTTGGCCTTGACCTTGGGCGCTCGGGACCTCCCGGGCGCCTAGCCTCAAAGCTTCTAACCCAAGACTGGGTTTTACTCTTTGATCGGGGCGCCCCCATCAATAGGGGCGCCTAGCTTGGCTGCTTTCCAGACTTTTGTCTGATTTGTCTCCGGTTCTTGGTACCTGCAAGATACACAAACACAAAGGAAATATACATACGATATTAGCCTTAAGGACTTGGTTCGGACTTCAGATTTCCATGAAACCCTAGGTCAAACCGACACAAGTTCTCACCCCCAAGAACGCGCCTTTCACCTACTCCTTTCAGGAGATGGTTGCCACCCCAGTCCTTCGAGTGGACTTTTGCTTAGCCTCCGATACTCCTGGATCTCGAGACGTCCAAACCCCGATCTGTCTCTACTTCTGTCTTTAGTCATCACTCAGCTAAGTTGCTCAGTCTCTCGGACCAAGACTTCGTGCCCAAACCCTAAGTCCAGGACTTCGGTGCCCAACCCTCAGCCAGGTCTTCTTGCCCAGTCCTCGACCAGGACTTCGGTGCCCAACCCTCGGCCAGGTCTTCTTGCCCAGTCCTCGACCAGGACTTAGTGCCCACCTTCCGAGCAGGTCTTCGATGCCCAGCCCTTTGCCAAGACTTAGTGCTCAATCCTCGATCAGGACTTATTGCCCAATTCTCTGAACTAGGACTTATTGCCTAGGTTTCCTAGGACTTTCTTCCACTTTGTTACTTCTCTCTTAACTCCCCTTTGTCTATTCAATATATCACTGACTTAAGTAAATTGTCAAACATTAAAACACTTAGAGGAGAACAT
Organism: Boesenbergia rotunda; assembly: GCA_024364735.1. NCBI lineage: Eukaryota > Viridiplantae > Streptophyta > Magnoliopsida > Zingiberales > Zingiberaceae > Boesenbergia > Boesenbergia rotunda. The sequence continues at coordinate 38,816 of JAGFNQ010001198.1, read as the reverse complement.
CATTAATGCAACTTGCACCAACAATTAGTGGGTTAAGTTGGGTAGAACTTGACCTTGGTAAATGAAAATTGGGAGAAGGCATAGGTTAAGGGGGAGGTTGCCTACTTGTTTGCCTTAATTTTCATTAAAAATTTTGGGTTTTGTGTCCAACATGAGAATGGTGATAGATACATGGTGGAATGTATTTTTCCCAAGTAGGTATAGGTACCACAAAGTTTTCCACAAAATTTGGGAATTTTTGGAGATTTGTGGATTTTCTGGCGTATTTCTGAATGTGGCCTAAAAAATTGAATATCAAAGTATCTGTCGACTGCCCTTGGGGGCAATCGACTGGTCAGGGCAGGCGTGGGTATCCAACAGCTGACTTGGGTCTGAATGATGGAAAATAAGTGTATGGGAGGTTAGTACACATTGTTTAGGATAATTGGGGATTAAAAGAACCGATAATGGGGATATTATTGGGGTCTTTGATGTATGGCAAAGGGGAAGAAGTGTTGGGTTTATGTTGGGAAACCAAACACACCTTTGCTAGAAACCCTAGGTTTAGGGGGAGCTAAGATTAAGGGAGAGCATGTTTGCTCCATTTTTGGCGTAAGGGGAACCTTGGAGAGGTTCTTAAAAAGCCTTTGTAAGTCCAGTGTAGGGGGAGCTTGGGATAAGCTTTAAAAAGCCCATGAAAATTCCTAACTTGGAGGGTTAGGTGTGAAAAGTCCTAACTTGGAGGGTTAGGTGTGAAAGTCCTAGCTTGGAGGGCTAGGTATAGAAAAGTCCTAACTTGGAGGGTTAGGTGTGGAAAATTCCTAACTTGGAGGGTTAGGTGTGGGATGCCTTGGGATAGGATCCATTTTTGCATTGCATATGTATTGTTTTTGCTATTGACTACTATTTTGCTTTCCCTAACGTAAACGTATTGCCAAACATCAAAAAGGGGGAGATTGGAGAGGCAATCTGTGGTCAGGAGTGACCAAGTGTTTTGATGTTTGGGCAAAGGGTTCAAGTTAGGATTCCCTTGTGTTCTTATATGTGTATGTTGAGTGTGCAGGTTGTACAGGTTACATATATGGACTTGGCTAGACGGCCTCGGTATGGTGAAGGGTAGCATGGAGACAAGCTGGAGGCTTGTGTGTACCCGAGGGACCTTAGAGAGCAGGGACGATGAGCTGAGAGGCGCGGACTTCGAGGCATGCGTGAAGGATGGCATGGAGGCAAGCTGGAGGCTTGCGTGCATCCGAGGGACGGGAGCCGAAGATGAAGAGGGCGCGAAGGTGATAGTCGAGGCTGCTAAGTGAGGAGTCAGTCGAGTCATGATGGTACGAGTGCTGTGTGATTGTACTCGGGAAATCCTAGGGTTCGAGTGCTGAGAGAGGTGTACTCGGGAAGGGAATCCCTAGGTGTGTGAGTGGGGTGGTCAACTGCCATTGGGTCAGTCGACTGATAAAACTCACAGAAGGTTTACAGCTCTGGACCAGTCGACTGCCCTGGGAGCAGTCGACTGGTAGTGGTTGATGATTTGGCTGAGAATTCGAACGTTGGGGTTGCAACGGTCGAATTTCAGTGGCACCAGTCGACTGTCCTGGGAGCAGTCGACTGGTGGCGAGGGTTTCAGCCCGAATCCTATTTAAAGAGGACTTCGTGGTGGCTGAGATTCTTGACGAATCTTGTCTTGGTTAAAGGCAAGATAGTAGTCTTTATGCTCAGAGGTTTGCTTGGTGTCGTGGCGAGGCTTCTCCACCCACAAGGTGCGACGAGGGCTAGCCGGAGGTTATCTGGGGAGTGATCCACCGATAGATTTTGGATTAGTCACCCGGCCGGGGTGGATACCAATAAAAATCAGTTTGTTAGCGTTGTTTGTTTTCATTATTATTGTTTCCGCTGTGCAACTAACAACGTAGGTACAAGAAGAATCGAGAAAACGCTATTCACCCCCACCCCCCCCCCTCTAGCGTACGAAATCGATCCTACAATCCACTGTACAATCTTGGCGACAACAACTTCTCCTCGCTTTCCAATGTCTCGTATCAGGTGGTACATGCGCTCAATGTGTTTACTTGCCTTATGGGCTCATGGTTCATTCGAGTTTACTACTGCACCACTATTATCACAATAAATTAGGATAACTTTGGGCAAACCAGGAATCACCTCTAAGTCCATCAAGAAGTTCCTGAGCCATACAGCTTCTTTGGCTGCCATAGAGGCTGCCACATACTCAGCTTCCATGGTGGAGTCCGCAACACATTTCTACTTAATACTCCTCCATACTATGGCTCCACCTCCCAAAGTAAACACATAACCCAAGGTAGACTTACTGTTATCTCTATATGATTGGAAATCAGATTCCGTGTAACCCACAGGGAGCAAATGATCTGCCTAGTAAACTAGTATATAATTTCTAGTCCTTTTCAGGTACTTTAATATATGCTTTACCGTAGTCCAATGTCCTTGTCCTGGATTACTTTGATATCTGCTAATCATGCCCATGGCAAAGTAGATATCCGGTCTCGTACATAACATAGCATACATTAGGCTTCCTACAGCCGTAACATAAGGAACTGCCTTTATCTCCTTTATCTCCTTTGATGTTTTAGGACACATCTCCTTAGATAAAGGTACTTGTTGGGATCTCTCGGCACCAAAACACAAAAACGCAGCGGAAACAAGATCCCTTAAGTGATCCATGCGAAAGAAAACTCGTACGAAGTTCATTTATCTAATAGATCTATCTATATTGTATACCTTTGGAGCGTGCCCTTACATTATCCTGCTCGTCCAAGTGCACCGGATCTCTTGCACGTTCAAGCGTCCGTGCCTCTATGCGTATCCACACGGACACAATCTCTCAACTTCGAGAAGAACTACCTTAGTTGTGCTAGCAACTTGAGGTAGTTCACAAAATCACCAAGAACCCCAAAAGGGGTTTCGGCCAAGAGGGAGAAGAGGAAGAAGAGAGGAAGGGAAGAAGGGAAAGTTCACACACACTTGTCATTCAAAATGACTAGACTCTCTTTTATACTCATCTCATGAATATGAAGAGTCTTTTGTCTCTTTGACTTCCCTTCATTAAAGCAAATAAAGAGCACATCTTTTCATGTGACTCTTCACCTTCTCTTCATCCAATGAAGAAAGACTTTTCTCTTTCCTTCATCAAACACTTTAATGAATTTCCCCATGCAATTCTGACCGGGCCTCTAGGGCTTCCGACCAAGTCTCCCGACCAAGTCTGCCGAGCAAGTCGCCGAGCTCCCGACCCAGTCTGTCGAGCGCCGAGCTCCCGACCCAGTCTGCCGAGTGCCGCCCCAGTCTGCCGAGCGCCGACCCAGTCTTGCCGAGCGCCAAGCTCCCGACCAAGTCCTTGAGCTCCTGACCCGAGCTCCCGACCCGAGTCTGCTGAGCTCCTGTCCCAAGCTCCCGAACTAGTCTCCCGAGTTCCCAACTCGAGCTCTCGATCAGATCTCCCGAGTTCCCAACTCGGGCTCCCGATCAGATCTCTCGAGTTCCCAACTTGGGCTCCCACTTAGATTTCCCGAGTTCCCAACTCGGGCTCCCGATCAAATTTCCCGAAGCATCATGTCCTTAGTGTGTGGCCCAATAGGTTCTCGTGACGTTGGCAATGTGCCTAAACAACTTAGACAGATAAGCAATGAGCGACATCTAGCAATGCATCATTGCTACCCAAGTAACAAGAAAAGTCGAGATCCGACTAAACCTCCGTGACTATGATAATGTATAACCATGTCCTTCTATCCTTGATATCTAGATTGACCAATGAGGCATAGATCGTGCCATCCTCAATCAATCTTTGTGTTTCTTGATCCCCGAGTAGACTCACTCAAACAAATGAGCTCAATATCTCATATTGACTCATTTGAGCATGGTCATGCGTTTTAGCAGTCCTACTCGATCAAGGGGCCCACAGATATCACTCCCATCATATGGGAGGGATAGATCTCATCTACATCACTCATATTCCTCCGCATAATTCATTGCATACCCAATGATCGCCTTTATAGTCCACCCTGTTACGGGTGACGTTTAACGATACCAAAGTACATAACTCCTTATGTAGGGAACCGTAGTGACTTCAGGTCTAAAGACTATTCATACTAATAGTCATATGAGAAAATTTATAACGCTCATATGCCAATCTATGAAACTTTCTCATGGCAGGTCAATTTAGTACACATTCTCTAATGTATATCCATGTGTCAAATTGATATCACATATCCATGACATGTGAGCTCAAGTCATCAATTAACCTAAATGCTAGTCTCCATGCATTAATATTGTCCCTGAATATTAATGCTTGACTAGGAATAATTTAGTGTAGTGTTCTCTACATTATCTCACTATCGATTCAACTAATCGATATAATGTAGATAAGAACCTACTACACAAGGACATTATTATACTTAGTTATTTGGCACAAAATAAAGTATAATAGTCAAACATGTCTTTATTAATGATAGAATATGATACAAAAAGTCCCTAGTCAATCATCACATAATTGGCTCTAGGGCTCTTATTAATAGTACTCTATGCTGAAAAGGTAGAAAACCTTTCTTGGAGTTTTGCATGCTAAAACAAGCTAGGATAGTATCAATATACGAAGCTTGAGATAAACACAACATCCTTTTCATGCGATCCCTTATAACTTTGATCCCAAGGATATGTCTAGCTTCTCCCAAGTCCTTCATATCAAACTACTTGGACAATCATACCCTTACGTATGACAACACTTGACATTGTTGCCAATGAGTAAAATGTCATCTACGTATAGTACAAGAAATACCACTACGTTTCTGTCACTCCTTTTATATACACAAGACTCATCCGGACTTTGTATGAATCTATAAGACTGTATTACCTCATCAAACCGGATGTTCCAAGATCTTGAAGCTTGTTTCAATCCATAAATGGATCGATTAAGCTTGCACACAAGATGCTCTTTGCCCTTTGCAATGAATCCCTTTGGTTGCTTCATATAGATATTTTCTTCAAGACTTCCATTAAGGAAAGTTGTCTTAATATCCATTTTCCATACCTCATAATCCATATGAGCAACAATAGACAAGAGAATCCGGATAGACTTAAGTATGACTACTGGTGAAAAGGTTTCCTCATAATCGATCTCCTCTTTCTGAGTATACCCCTTCGCAACAAGCCTCGTTTTAAAGGTTTCCACCTTTCTATCTGATCCTCTCTTTCTTTTGTAGACCCATTTACATCCAATGGATTTTACACCATTCGGTGGTTCTACAAGCTCTTAGACTTGATTAAAATCCATAGATTATATCTCAGAATTCATCGCCTTTTGCCAAGATATTACATCTTTATCTTGGAGTGGTTCGTCATAGGTCCAAGGATCAGGTTCATGTTCACCAGGGACCAAGGTTGAAGACTCTCCCAAAAACATGAATCTGTCAGGTTGTCTAACAATTCTCCCACTATGACGAAGTACTACCTGTGTATCATCTGTGACACGCGGTGCAGTCACTTGTGGTATATCATTCTATACCATTGGTACTGAAGTAGGAACTTCCCCTCTTATTTCCTCTAGAATAATCTTACTTATGGGTTTTGGGACCGGGTGCATGTTGACATGGATGCGGGTTCGTAATTTTAAAATTAATTACGTGCAGCGGAAGGTTTAGCATAAATAATTTCTCAAATTATTTAACCACACATCTAAGCATGTAATTTTATCTTGTGTAGACATGATCATATATTTAAAATTTTGCAGAAACATAAACTAATTTACGTATTACCTCGCGTAACTCGAAGGAAGGGACAAGATCCAATCGTAAGCGTCCCTTGGAAGCTCCGCCTCTATTCGCGTCCACGCCGAGTATCTTCGGGATGACTTCGCAAATCCACGAGTTTCGTGTTCTCGAGAACTACTAGATTCTCCGAGAACGCGACAAGAAAAACCAAGAGAGAAGTCGGAAGACTAACCACAAAAGGATGGTCAGAATCAAAATTCCGGCGAAGCAAAAGAAGAGGCTTGCGGCAAAAAGATCTTTGCGGCAAACTCTAATTCCGGCAGCACCTTCTTCCGGCCAAGAGATTGTAACGCCCCAAAATTTCCATTTTTAGTTCTTAAAGTCCTTAAAATTATTTAAAAATGGTTTAGAAATATTCTAGATATTTTTAGAAATTTTTGGAGTATTTTTATGGAATTTTCCGAGTCCGTTTGGTATTTTTGGAAAAGGAAAAAGAAAAGGAAAAAGGAAAATTTGGAAAAACGGATTTAGTGCAGCCGGTGGATTGAACCCGCGACCTCCACCGAACAGCACAAGCGCCCAACCGGCTGGGCTAGGGGTTTCAAGCACAGAAAAGGAAAGAATGATAGATATTTAAGCTGTAGTTGGGTTGATCCGAACCTTAAGTATAAATAGCTAATTAAAGGGAGAAATTTTATTTTCTCTCAAACCCTCTCCCTCTCCCAATTGCGCCGACCCCTCCTCTCCCTCTCCTCTCTTGGGCGACACCAACACCAAGCCAAGAGAGCCGTCCGAGACCCTTTCTCCAAGAGATAATCCTATATTCGGGATCCCCGCGACGAGAGGAACGCGTAGACGTGAAGAATTCTTCGAGATCTCAAGTTTCTCCCGAGCTCTAGACCTCAATCTTGGTTGTAAGTCCAAGATATCAATGTAAGTACTGCTCACCTGCAGTAAGAGGCGGTTTTTTCGCGAGAATTTCCTTTAAAAGTTTTTAAAAGAGATAGTTCTTTTAGTTTTTAGTTTTTGCATGTGATCTTAGTTCATTATATGCTTATATATTTTATTGAGTGTCCTATATGAGATTAGGGACCAAGAAAAGCTATGAGAAAAGAAAAGAGAAGATAAAGATAAGAAAAGAAAAGGCCAAGGCCTTAAGAAATCCCCAAAAGTCAAGACTTAGGGATTTTAGCACGCAAGGTGCTCCAGAAAAATGCCAAGGCATTTACAGATCAGAAAGAAAAGAAAGAAAAGCTATTTTATTTTATAAGGCCAGTACCCGGCGTCCAAGGGCGTCGTTAAAGAAATCCAGGTGTCCAATTCCAAGGTCTTGGCCCTGGTAGACCAAGGTCTGCTCTATTAGGATTGGTGGCTCGCTACCCCAACCTTTTAGGGAACGCGCATGAGATGGTACTTACGTCTTCAGTGGATCCAAGTGATTATTATTTTCAAGTATATGCTTTAGCAAAGTTTTCGAAAGTTTAAGAAAGTTTTCAAAAGTTAAAGAATAGCTAAAGTTTCAAGTTGAGCCAAGAAAAGTAAAATGAGATTTATTATTGCTTGAGTATGCATGTTTTGAGTTATACATGTTATTAGTTTTCTTTCAAGCATATTAGTATCTCATATGATGTTCAGTTTGATCTAGAAGCAAGTTTGCATATTTCGAGTTTTTGTGAGCTAGATAGTACTTACTAAGCTTTTTGCTTATAGATGCATTTCCTCTTATTGCAGATAAAGGTAAAGGCAGGCAATTCTGAAGGAAGGCGACGAGGCGGTGCTGAGCAAAGTGTGTGTGGTGGCTGATTATGGAGAGATCTTTGAGACGAGACTATTTAGTTATTTGAATTGCAGTGTTTAAGTTTATTCAAATTACAAGTTCTTACTTTATGGAGATTATGGAGTATTTGAGTTTTGGATAGTTTTATATGCTAAATTCTTAGAGTAAAGATTCCATGTCATTTCCTTTAGCATATATATTCCCATGATTGCATTAGATGAGTAAAAGTGTGAGTAGTTAGAAATATTGATACTTTGTTAGAGAAAAAGTGTTTGTGCCAAGATAGTATCAATTTTCCTTTTGAATTAAGTTTCATAGTTTAGATATGTTTAGAAAAGTTGCTTTCTCATTCCATAATGCCTTAGTGATGTTATAGAACATGCATATGGTGTTATAAATTCATAGAAGCCAAGATTGGTACAAACTCCATTGTTAAAATTTAGATAAACTTGTTTAGTTTGTTTTCTTCCATAAAAGTCCTAAATTCAAGTTTATAAATTCGTTTGAATGGCAAAATTGTTTAGGAGACTGATATAGAGTATAGAAATGATGACGTAGTTTGATGTGGCTCGAACTAGAAGGAATGGTGGACTTGGAAACCAACTGCCGAAAACCTGTAAAACTGCTCATAGCAGTATCAGTCGACTGATGACGTCATCAGTCGACTGGTACGGGCAGTTTGTGAAGGGTAAGGCTGTTTTCAATAGGCATTGGCTATAGGATTGAGAAGAGAGTATGACATGGTATTATTATACATGATTGCTTAAGCTAGAACGTAATCGTTAGCAGAATTAAAAGTTTAAAAGAAAAAAAAAAGATTTCCGCATTTTTATCATATATCAAAAGTAGAGAAGTATAGAGAAAGTAACGATCCGTCTAAAGACAGTAAGAAGGCGGGTCGCTACAGGTGGTATCAGAGCAGTTCCCATTCTCCAGCATCACACACACATCAGCATCAACCTTGCCGTCTTCAAGTAAGAAAGCTTTAAGTTTCAGTTTTTATTCTATTGCTCCTTTATTTAATTGCAGTACAGAGAAATGCTTAAGTACTTACTCATATGTGCATAGAACAAGGAAGCATGTTTAATACCTTAGTATCACGGAATCATGTTTAATCCCTAGAATGGATGTTAGCTTTCTAAGTAAGAAGACAAGTTTATACCTAGAGAGGTAGTAGTGATTTCTTGTTCCCTTATGCATTAGTAGATGGCAAGAAGAGGCCAAGCTCCTAATGCTAATAATAGAACTCCAGTTCAAGATAACAATGAGTCTGGCACAGAGCAGTCAAACCTGATGGCAGTCATTGCCCAAATGCAAGCTCAGATTACAGAGCAGCAGAAGACCATCGCCACGCTGATGGCAAATCAGCACCCAGAGCCCCCTACACCACCCACAGCAGGAGTGGAAACTCCAGTGGTGGCTGAAGTTCCACCAGTCACACAGGAGACCCCTGCCGTGAACCGAAAACAAGAAGTATACCTCGTCCAATGGCAGAGGCTGAAACCCGAAAGCTTCTCAGGCACGACTGAACCCTGGGATGCCCAGGCTTGGTTCAAGACTTTAGAGAGCACAATGGAGCTTCTTGACTGGCCAGAAGTCGAGAAGGTCAAATGTGCCTCCTTCTGCCTAATTGGAGATGCTCGTATGTGGTGGGAGCGAGTCAAGAGTAAGAGGATAGTCAACCAGATGAACTGGACAGATTTCGAGCGAGAGTTCTATGAGGAGCTCTTCCACATGCGGGTTACCAACAAGCACTACGAGGAATTCACGGAGTTCAGACAAGGAGAACTATCCATGGATGAAGCAGTGAAGATGTTTAAGCGGTTAGCTCATCTGTGCCCAGAGCTAGTTAGCACCGGAAAAGAGATGGTTATGCTAATGCTCAGGACGATAGGGCCTGAGATAGCGTTAAAGAGGGCTAGCAGTGTTAAGAGGCCACCAACCTCCGAAGAACTAATAAGTGGTGCTTTGACCGCTGAGCACTACTTAAACAGTATAAAGGCCACCAGAAAGGTCGAACGATGAAGTTCTTAACAACCTTACCGTCAGGGGAAGTAATGGCCTCTACTCAGAGGCTAAGGGCAGTACCTATCTGGATTTCCAACCGAGAGCTCTATAGTGACTTGACAGTCCTTGAGATGAAGGATTATGAAGTCATTTTAGGGATGGATTTCCTCAGTAAGTACAGCGCTTCAGTGGACTGCCGTAGAAGGAAGGTGATTTTCAGCCTAGAAGGAGAACCACCATTCGAGTTTCAAGGAGCCCCAAAGAGGAAGACTCAGAAATTCCTCTCAGCCTTGGCAGCCCACCAGATGCTAGAGCAAGGGTGTGCTGGTTTTCTTGCACACGTAGTAGACTTAGAAGCAAAGAAAGAACTCAAGCAGGAGGATGTACGGGTAGTTTGCGAATATCCAGAAGTGTTCCCAGAAGAATTACCTGGACTACCTCCCAATAGAGAAGTGGAATTCGAGATCGAGCTAGTGCCTGGTACCGGTCCGGTCTCGAAGGCCCCATATCGTATGTCTCCAGCAGAGTTGAAGGAATTACAAGAGCAACTCCAGGAACTACTAGACAAGGGCTTCATTCGCCCGAGTCATTCACCCTGGGGAGCTCCTGTACTTTTCGTCAAGAAGAAGGATGGGTCTATGCGTCTGTGCATAGACTACCGAGCTCTGAACAAGGTAACCATCAAGAACAAGTACCCCCTTCCTAGAATAGATGATTTATTTGATCAGCTCAGAGGGGCTACAGTGTTCTCGAAGATAGATCTGCGTTCTGGGTATCATCAGCTAAAGGTTAAAGAAAGTGACATCCCCAGGACGGCCTTCAGAACGAGATACGGCCACTACGAATTTGTAGTGATGCCTTTCGGAGTAACCAATGCTCCAGCAGTCTTCATGGAGCTGATGAACCACATCTTTAGGGAGTATCTCGATAAATTCGTCATTGTGTTTATTGATGATATTCTCATATACTCACAGACTCCAGGGACCATGCTACACACTTGAGGATAGTGCTGCAGATCCTTCAGCAGGAGAAGCTCTATGCAAAATTTTCAAAGTGTGAGTTTTGGCTAAATCAGGTGACCTTTCTAGGTCACATTGTATCCAAAGAAGGCATTCAAGTTGATCCAGCCAAGATAGAAGCAGTCAGCAACTGGTGTAGACCCAAGAGTGCCAGTGAGATCAGAAGCTTCTTAGGCCTGGCAGGATATTACAGAAAATTTGTGGAGGACTTTTCCAGGATAGCCTCTCCACTCACAGCTTTGACCAGAAAGAACAAGAAGTTTGAATGGTCAGATAAATGCGAGCACAGTTTTCTAGAGCTGAAGAAGAGACTGACCAGTGCTCCCATCCTGACTGTTCCAGAGAGTGACAAGGCCTTTGACATCTACAGTGATGCATCCAAGATGGGCCTTGGAGCTGTCCTCATGCAAGACGGTAAAGTAATAGCATATGCCTCCAGACAGCTCAAGGACTATGAGAAGAATTACCCTACGCATGACCTTGAGCTAGCAGCTGTGGTTTTTGCACTGAAGCTTTGGAGACATTACCTGTATGGAGTGCAGTGCAGAATCTTCACAGACCATCAGAGTTTGAAGTACTTCTTCACTCAGAAAGATCTGAATATGAGGCAGCGCAGGTGGCTAGAGTTGGTCAAAGATTATGACTGTGAAATCCTCTACCACCCAGGTAAAGCTAATAAAGTGGCAGATGCACTGAGCAGAAAATCCTGTGCAGCACTGATGTCCTTATCATCACTGTCTCTACCACTTCAGAAAGAAATAAAGAATTTTGGAGTCGAGGTAATAATTGGGCAATTTTCTGCACTGACCCTAGAGTCAACCCTGCTTAAGGATATACAAAGAAAGCAAAGTCAAGACCCAGAAATCCAGAAGATCAAGCAGGGGATCCAAGAGGCAGAACATTCAGAGTTTCGAGTATCAGACAGTGGCATCCTCTATTTTGGAGACCGCCTTTGCGTCCCCGATGATGAGGAACTAAGGAAGAATATTCTAGAGGAGGCCCACAGTACCCCATACTCTATGCATCCTGGTTCTACCAAGATGTATCAAGATTTAAAGAAAGGTTCTGGTGGTCTGGACTCAAGCGAGACGTGGCCAGATATATCAGTACCTGCTTGACCTGCCAGAGGGTCAAAGCGAGCACCAGAGACCAGGAGGAGTTCTACAGCCACTTCCCATTCCAGAGTGGAAGTGGGAAGAAATATCCATGGACTTTATCACAGGTCTTCCAAGAACCACCCATGGACATGATGCAATTTGGGTGATAGTGGACAGATTGACCAAGTCTGCCCACTTCCTAGCCATCAAGTTATCGCATTCGGTAGAGCAATTAGCACAGCTGTACGTGAAAGAAGTAATCAGGCTTCACGGAGTCCCGAAGTCGATCGTTTCTGACAGAGATGGGCGATTCATCTCCCATTTTTGGAGGTGTGTTCAGGACGCCCTAGGCACCAAACTTCAGTTCAGCACAGCTTTCCATCCCCAGACAGATGGACAAACAGAGAGAGTAAATAGATTTTAGAAGACATGCTCAGGCTTGTGCATTGGACTTTAAGGTAGTTGGTGTAAATTTCTGTGCTTAGCTGAGTTTGCCTACAACAATAGCTATCAGGCCACCATCAGGATGGCACCTTATGAGGCATTATATGGCAGGAAATGTAGATCACCCATATGTTGGCAAGAAGCTGGTGAGAAGAAAGAGATGGAGTCAGGACTAGACAGCCAGACTGAGCTTATAGATGAGACCACTCAGGCTATCCAGACGATCCGCCAGAGGATTGAGACTGCCCAGAGTAGACAGAAGAGTTATGCTGACACACGCCGTAGACCACTTGAATTCGAAGTTGGAGATTCAGTATTTCTCAAGGTCGCTCCTATGAAGGGAGTGATGAGATTTGGTAAAAAGGGTAAGCTAAGTCCTCGCTACATAGGACCCTACAAGATTATAAAGAGAGTTGGGAAGGTAGCCTATGAGTTGGACTTACCAGAGGATATGTCAGCTATCCACAGTACATTTCATGTCTCCATGCTAAAGAAGTGTATTCACGACCCTAGCCAAGTGATTCAGCCTCAGTCAGTGCAGATCCAAGAAGATCTTAGTTATGAGAGCAGACCGACACAGATAGTGGACAAAGCAGTTAAGAGATTAAGAAACAAAGAAGTGCCACTAGTGAAGGTCATCTGGCAGAATCAAAAGCATGAAGAGGCTACTTGGGAACGTGAGGACAGCATGAGAGAACGATATCCAGAGTTATTCTAAGTTCGAGGACGAACTTTTTATAAGGTATGGGGGATTGTAACGCCCCAAAATTTCCATTTTTAGTTCTTAAAGTCCTTAGAATTATTTAAAAATGGTTTAGAAATATTCTAGATATTTTTAGAAATTTTTGGAGTATTTTTATGGAATTTTCCGAGTCCGTTTGGTATTTTTGGAA